>CAUYPK010130182.1:0-58192 GCA_963574355.1 Loris lydekkerianus
TCTGTTGTTATTTCATCATTATCATTTCTGATTGATGAAATTAGAGATTTGACTCTTTTTTTCCTGGTTAGGTTGGCCAAGGGTTTATCTATTTTATTGATCTTTTCAAAATACCAACTTTTGGATTTATTGATCTGTTGCATAATTCTTTAGTTTTAAATTTTGTTTAATTCTGCTCTGATTTTGGGAGGGCTCCAGAGGGCACACAGCTACCAGAGTCACTGGCCAGATGAACGGGCTAGTGTGGAGGCTGGGAGGACACAGGAGGGAGGACGCAGGGTTGCGTGGCTCCCACAGTTCTTGATCAGGGAATGCGGAGGCCTGGTGGGTGCGGTTAACCGGTCAGGGGTTGCTGCACAGTTCTTATGGAGGTCTTGGCAGTGCCAAGCCCAGGAGTTTGAGGTTGCTATAAGCTGTGACGTCACACCACTCTACCCAGGGCAACAGCCCAAGGCTCCAGTGTGCCAAGGATTAAGGATTAAGGATTTCCCTAAGGATTAAGGCTGTAAGGCAGCTCACTCCCCACCTTTAGGCTGCTCAGTCACAAGGTTACTTTGTCCCGCCTGATCCTTGCTCTGGGACCCTGAGGGCAGAGCTTCCCCAGGGCAGTTCTTTCAGAATGGCTTCCTGCGCCCAGCTCAGTGGATCAGTTTGGGGCCCCAGACAATGCCCAAAGTTATCCACACTCCTGCTCAAGCTCCCCAAGGCAGTTTAACTGAGTGCCAAGTCCAAGAATACCAAAACAGTTCACAGGTAAGGCCCTTCCGGTTTTCAGTCTCACTGATGCTTGTACTCTCGGTTGCTGGGGTGATTATGTTGATCGAACACATGCAACCACTTGCCAGTTCTCCACTGTGTTTATCCTCTTCTTGCGGTCCAGAAATCCCTTGCTGGCTCCCTGTATCCTCAAAGGAATGATTATAGGCAGATCCCACTGGCCAGAGATGCCTGGAGTCCTGTCTCCCCAGACTCACTGTGCCCAGTTGCAGGGAAGCTGTTACTCGGCTGCCATCTTTAATCCTCTCTCGGATCCTCAAACTTTTTAAACAGGGAGCCAGTTCACTGTCCCTCAGACAGTTGGAGGGCCTTTAGCTCTCACTTCTAGTTAACTCGAAATACAGAGGTTAGAAGAATAAGTTAGCTGACACCACAGAGAGCCAATCAAGCAATCTAAAATTTAGAACGTTCTCCAAGACAATCAACCTAGCGTCTACAACTAGACAATGTCACAAGAAAAGAAGGGGAGGGGTATCGGGGTCCCTTCGTGCAAGCCACTTATCAGGGCCCAGGACTGGTCTGCGGCCACAGCCTAACTAGCTGTGTTCCGCTGAACCGCTATACTGTTATCTTGCTCAGGAACAATTGCTCTTAGGTGCCTGAGGGCTATTTACTTTGGCAGACAGGGGAGAGAGAGAGAGAAATTCTTTGAGAGAGTAAAGCAGTCTTCTTAGAAAGATAGATCTTAGTCTTTAGCAGAGCTTAGTGATCTTCAGCAGAGAGACGCCATGCTGGTGTCCTGCAGGCAGAAGTGACAAGAGTCAGAGTAAGCAGGGTCTGTGATAGAATGTATGCCGGAGATGGAGGGTTCAAACCCAGCCCTGGCCAAAAACTGCAAAAAAAAAAAAAAAAAAAAAAAAGGAATGTGCATGCTCCCAACTGCCTTCTCCTCCAGCTTAATATAAGGCTGATCTTGTGCCTCTCAACACCATAGGTGTAGAGACTGCCAATTCACTAATGTTCTCATCTTGCAAGCTCTCTCATGCTTGTTAGGAGAGCTAAATCTATCTCCATGCCCTTTTCACCAAAGTGTTCCATTATTGAGCTATACAGGTATTTCTTATACTCTCACTCTTCCTAGCCATAGGCTATACAGGCTGCTACAGAGGGGTATTCTATATTCAAAGAAGAGACATAAAACATGATTACCAAAAATAATTTACAGAACATGTTTTATGTCTCTCTTCTTAAGAGACATAAAATATGATTACCAAAAATAGTGTACAGAACAAGATTAGATCCAAGTCACATCAAGCAGCAGTAAAAACTATTGTGGAAACAACTGGAGAAATTTGAATACTAATTATTATTATTATTATTATTTGAGACAGAGTCTTTCTCTGTGGCCCTGGATAGAGTGCTGTGGCATCATCACACCTTACAGCAACCTCAAACTCTTGGACTCAAGCAATCCTTTGCCTCAGCCTCCTCAGTAGCTGAGACTAACAGGTGTCTGCCACAATTGCCACAATGCCCAGCTAGTATTTTTTTCTTTCTTGTTTATATTTGTTCGTTTTTGAGACCGAATCTCACTTTGTCACCCTTGTAGAGTGCTGTAGCATCATAGCTCACAGCATCCTCAAACTCTTGGGCTCAAGCAATCCTCTTGCCTCAGCCTCCCTATCAGCTAGGACTATAGGCAGTAGCCACAACACAACACTATTTCTTTCAGATGGGGTCATGCTAATGCTCCGACTGGTCTCTAACTCTGGCGGGGGATGGGTTTGAACCTGCCACCTCCGGTATATGGGGCAGTGCCCTACTCCTTAAGCCACAGGCGCCGCCCCAGGAAAAACTATTTTTTATCAAAGAATTCCAGCTGATGCATGTGGAAGAATGAGCCACCTTTCTCACTCTCTCTCTCTCTCTCTCTTTTTTTTTTTTTTTTTTTCACAAAAGCACTTTTTATTTGAGGCAAAGAGAAGTCTGGCTAAATGGATTATCGTTTAAAGAGTCAAAACTCAACTGTTAGTGGCACTGTTTTGACTTTGTACATCTCGCTTCTCCTTGCTCAGAAAGGGTATTCAGGTTTTATTTTCCCCAGTTAGGCAAAAAGACGGGCAAGGAAAACTAGAGATCCTTCTACTCTACTGACACTGCTCTCCAGACCCAACATCAAGCCAGACGTGCCCTCACTGGCCAGTCTGAAGGTTGCTGTCCCTCAACTGAGGCCACATCGCATTTGCAACAAAGATGAGGCAGGAAAAACAGGTGTCAGTCACTTGGGAAGAGCAGGCATCCGCAGCTTCAAAACTCCTTGTGGAAGGGGTAATCCTTGTGGTAAGCTCACTAAGGCACAGACCCTCCAGTTGCTGTTGTAGCTGAGTAAGGTGGTCATGTCAGTGCTGCTCAGTTCAAAGTCAAAGACCTTGAAGTTCTCAGCAATGCGCTCAGGTGTCACAGACTTGGGGATCACCACCAAGTTCCTCTGCATGGGGAACCGGATCAGAACCTGGGCTGGAGTTTTATTGTGCTTGGCTGCAATCGCCTTGATCCTGGGATCCTCTAGGAGGGATGGGTCCTCTGGCTTGGCCCAGGGCCTGTCAGGAGAGCCAAGGGGGCTGTAGGCAGTCACTACAATGCCTTTGGACTGGCAGTACTGAACTAGTTTCTCCTGAGTTAGGTACGGGTGGCATTCGGTCTGGTTAACCACTGGCTTATACTTCAAGCCAGGTTTGTTTAAGAGCCTCTCGATCTGCAGATGGTTGAATTTGGAGATACCAATAGCTGCCACCAGCCCTTCATCTACCAGCTCCTCCATGGCCGTCCAAGTGTCCAAAATATCTGTGTCACTGAGAATTACATTGCCTGCTTCATCCAGTGGGAAAAAATCCTTCACAGCCTTAAAGCCCTTTGGCCAGTGAATAAGGTAGAGGTCCAGGTAGTCCAACTGCAGGTCCCTGAGCGTGTTCTTGCAGGCTTCTTTCATCAGGCTTTTCTCATGGTAGGTGCACCACAGCTTGCTAACAATGAAGAGCTCCTTCTGTGTCACCACCTGCTCCTTGAGCTTCTGCTGGATGGCCAACCCCACCTCGTGCTCATTCTGGTACACATGGGCACAGTCAATGTGGCGGTACCCGATGTCGATTGCTATCTTCACAGCCTTGGTTACCTGACCTGGAGAGGACTTCCAGGTTCCCAGCCCCAGCATGGGCATCTTGGCGCCGGTGTTGAGAACAACGTGATGGGCCATAATTGCTGGGCTTCACAAAACCGCTGCACAGAACACTGTGGTGACCACTTTCTCTCTCTTTTTTTCTTTCTTTTCTCTCTCTCTCTCTGTTTTTCTTTCCTTTCCCTCTTTTTCTTTCTTTCCTGTGCCTCTCCTTTCTTCTCTCTCTCTGTTGCCCTCCTGTTTCCTCCTCCTTCTTTTCATTTTGTTTTCTCTTGTGAGATGGGATCTTCCCCTGTCACCATGGATGATAGATCACCAATCTCCAACTTCTGAGCTCTAGTGATTCTCCTGCCTCATCCTTCCACGTTTCTTGGTTCCAAGAGGACAGGGTTTTGAGTGCACTTACTATCATCTCCAATTTTTACTATTTGTAATAATGGGAAATACATTATTTTTAGATTTTCTTAAAGTCTCAGTAATCAGAGACAGATTATTGACATTTGAGAAAGATGGCTTTTCAGCTTTGTTTTTAGTTTGTAATTTCGCACCTTGGAAATAAATTTGTTTCTGCCAAAAACTTACTGATTTTCTATATTTTATTTATTTATTTATTTATTATTATTATTTTTTTTTTTTTTTGTAGTTTTTTGAGTTGGGCTGGGTTTGAACCCGCCACCTCCAGCATATGGGGCTGGAGCCCTACTTCCAAGCCACAGGCACCACCCACTTACTGATTTTCTAACCTGACAGTATATAAAACATGGGCCAAATCAGGCTTACAGATGCATGTTGTTTGGCCAACAGAGCACTTTACTTACTGAAAAATTTTAAGATGAAATCTAAGTTTTCAACTTCTTAAATAAATAAGAAAATAGGGTGGTGCCTGGGGCTCAAGGAGTAGGGTGCTGGCCCCATATACCGGAGGTGGCAGGTTCAAACTTGGTCCCAGCCAAAAACTGTAAAAATAAATAAATAAATAAACAAACAAACAAAAAACACTGAGGACTGGGTAAGCTGGGCCCCTCATTCCTGAGTGAGAACATCTGCTGGATCTGAGTTTATACTCTTCTTTTTGTTTTCTTCTTCTGCCTTAGATCTTTGTTTTCTAGATTTTTCTGCAGTGCTTGCTAAATACACAGTTTCCCAAGCCTTTCCCCTGGAGATTTTGATCAGGTGGATGTTGTGTGTTGAGTTGTGTTTTTCCCAAATTTGTATGCTGTAGTCCTTAAGCCCCAGCACTTTAGGAAGTGACCTTATTCAGAGGTCTTCAAGTTAAAAATGAAATCACTAGGATGGGGCCCTAATCCAATATATCTGCAGTCCTTTTAAAAAGAGAGATAATTAGGGCACAGACAAGCTGATGAGAAGAGAGGTGGAGGGAAGACGGCTATCAACAAACCAAGGAGAAAGGACTGGAACAGATCCTTCCCCCACAGGCCCTCAGCAAGAACCAACACCCCTGATAATACCTTGATCTCAGACTTTGGACCTGCAGAACTGTAAGACAAATTTCTGTTGTTTAACCACCCACTGTGGTATTTTATTATGGCAGCCTTAGTAAGCTAAAAAGAGATGGTTTGGTACTGAGTCTGGAAGTGTGTACTTTAATAAATATACCAACAATTGTGGCTGCACATAGGAATGAACTGTAGAGCTCCACAAAAATACTGATTACTGGTTCTCATTCCAAGGATTCTGACAATTTGTCTAGGCTGAGACTTCAGCATCAGTATTTTCTTTCTTTCTTTTTTTTTTTTGAGACAGAGTCTCACTTTGTCACCCTCACTTTATGCCCTGGCGTTATAGCTTTACAGCAACCTCAAACTCTTAGGCTCAAGCGATCCTCTTGGCTCAGCATCCCCAGTAGCTGGGACTACAGGAGCCTAGCACAATGCTCAGTTATTTTTAGAGATGGAGTCTGGCTCTTGCTCAGGCTAGTATCCAACTCCTGAGCTCAAGCAATCCACCTGCCTTGGCCTCCCACAGAGTTAGGATTACAGGCCTGAGCCACCTTGCCTGGCCCAGCATCAGTATTATTGTTATTACTATTTTTGCTTAGAAACTTTTTTTTTGTAGAGACAGAGTCTCACTTTGTCACCCTTGGTAGAGTACTATGGTGTCACAGCTCACAGCAACCTCTAATTCCTGGGTTTAGGTGATTCTCTTGCCTCAGCCTCCCTAGTAGATGGGACTACAGGTGCCGCCCCCCCACCCTCACCCCACCCCCACACACACAATCCCCAGCTATTTTTTGTTGCAGTTTTCCTGGGGCGGGTTTGAACCCACCACCCTCGGTATATGGGGCCAGCACCCTACCCACTGAGCCACCCTAGGTGCCACCCTAGAAACATTTTTTTTTGTTTTAAAAAACAGACTAAGAAAACCAAATCTTTTCCTCCTATAAAACTGGCCTCCTAGTGTTATGAAAATAATTACACAGCACAGTGTTTCTTTTTAACTTGTGGACAAAGACTTCTAGATAACTCAAAAAAAAATCTTCTTTTGCAACCCAGAACTCACAGTTCAGTATGAGTCCTGATACATATAAGGATTATTAAAAAAAAACAGTTCACTGATTACCAGAGAAGAACTACTAATGGGAAACACAAAGGGTTTTGTTTCTTACTAATGGGATTATCAGTGAATTTAATTGTATGTTATGTTGCATTTTAGTTCTGGTAGTACAATAAATTAATGACTTCATACATGAAAATCTAAGCTTGTCTTCCTAAATAAAAAGAAAGTAGTACCTATGGTTAAGAATGGAAAACTGGGGTGGCACCTGTGGCTCAGTGAGTAGGGCGCCAGCCCCATATAGTGAGGGTAGCGGGTTCAAAACCCAGCTCCGGCCGAACTGCAACAAAAAAATAGCCGGGTGTTGTGGCGGGCGCCTGTAGTCCCAGCTGCTCGGGAGGCTGAGGCAGGAGAATCGCGGAAGCCCAAGAGCTGGAGGTTCCTGTGAGTCCTGTGAAGTCAGGCACTGCACCCAGGACGGTAAAGTGAGACTCTCTCTCTACAAAAAAAAAGAAAAAAGAAGAAGAATGGAAAACTGTAGCTCCTTTCTTTAGTACATCTGTTTTTCAGGTCACGAAATTAGAGCGCATATAAAAAACAGGATAGTCACTAAGAATGATTAAAACCAGGAACTATGATGGAATTGAAAACACCTCATTTGGCTGCCCGGGCGCCCGCACTCGCACTGCTGGGAAGAGGCGACTGCAAGCGCGACGGGCGACCCAGAGGGACCGGCCGGGCAAGGTGCTGGGCAGCAGCCTGGAGCTCGCGCAGGTCCTGCCCGCGGACACGCTGCCCAACCACATGGTCACCCTGATTCTGAGTAACAATAAGATATCGGAGCTGGCTCATTTTCTGAATGTAAAGTCTCCTTGAAAGATTGGACCTTCGCAATAATCTTATCAGTAGTATAGATCCAGGTGCCTTTTGGGGTCTGTCATCCCTGAAGATTGGAGCTGACGAACAATCGAATAGGATGTCTGAATGCAGACATATTTCGAGGACTTACCAATCTGGTTAGGCTAAACCTTTCAGGGAATTTGTTTTCTTCATTATCTCAAGGAACTTTTGACTATCTTGGCTCGTTACGGTCTTTAGAATTCCACACTGAGTATCTTTTGTGTGACCGTAACACACTGTGGATGCATCGCTGAGTGAAGGAACGTCACGGTCAGGGACACCGGTTGTGTTTATCCCAAGTCACTGCAGACCCAGCCAGTCACGGGCGAAGCAAGAGCTCTTGACGTGCGTGTTGCGTGAGGGATCGTGGAGTGACTGGCGTCACAGGTGTAAAGCCCGCTCCTGAAATGGTATGGAAGCAAGAAACAGCTACAAGTCCATGATAGCAAGCAGCGACGTTCTTTATTTCCAGCCGGCTTAAATAGACAGCTAGGCACGTACACACCGTTGATCTATAATACACAATAGCTTTACAGAACATATGGTAAAATCCCATTAACTTTTTCTTGGTGCCTGCTGATTAACTAATATACATTTTTCTAACACCCCCCACCAAAAAAAACCCCCAAAAAACAAAAAAACACTCATTTAAGATAGAATCATGGCCGGGTACAGCATCTGTAATCCCAGCACTCTGGGAGGACAAGGTGGGTGGATTGGTGAGCTCACGAGTTTGAGACCAGCCTGAGCCAGAGTAAGACCCCCGTCTCTAAAAATAGCCAGGCATGGCTCGGCGCCTGTGCCTCAAATAGCTAACGCGCCAGCCACATGCACCTGAGCTGGTGGTTTGGAATCCAGCCCGGGCCTGCCGGCGTTGTGGCGGGCACCTATAGTCTCGGCTACTTGGGAGGAGAATCGCTTAAGCCGGTGAGTTGGAGGTTACTGTGAGCTGTGATGACATGGCACTCTACCTTGGGCAACAGCTTGAGGCTCCTCTCAAAAAAAAAAAAAAAAAAAAAAAAAAAAGTGGGGCATTGTGTCAGGCACCTGCAGTCCCGACTACTCAGGAGGCTGAGACAAGAGAGTCACTTGAGCCCAAGAGTTTGAGGTTGCTGTGAGCTATGATACCACCATACTCTACCCAGGGCAACATAGTGAGACTCCTTCTCAAAACAAAAACAAAAACAAAACAAAAAAAACACATGCAATTATATACTGGAAAATGGAGTAATGCCAAGAATACTGGACGTTAAAGGCAAATTTTGTAAGTTTGGTTTAAAGACATTCATTTTAACATATCCCCTCAAAAAAGCTGAATTTATTATTTTACATTAACATTCTGTAAGTTAAACAGAATAATTACATTGTCTTATGGACGGGAAGGTGACTTATTAACTCCCTTTCATTCCCAAACCTCATGAAGCAGTCACTACATTTATGAGATAAGTCAGCCAAATGCTTGAAATCTGGATGAATTTTAAGATCTTCAGTTTGTCCTGTTGAATATTCAGAATATTGACATAAATAAATCCCTTCAGATAAATGTGGATTTAGATGCTTGCAATATTCTAGCTTACTTGAAAAGCCTTTCCCACAGTCATCACAAACATGAGGAAAAATTTTAGTATGTAAAATAGCTACAAGCCTATTAACATTAGCATGCAGTCTATTCTGAAAACCACATACTTGACATGCAAAGCTTTTACATTTGTCCAAGGTAAATTTGCTTTAGAGGCTACACTGCCAATGTTCTCCACTGTTAGACTCACCGCTTAACTCTGTTAATTTACATACATGCTCATTTACCACATGGTAGGGCAAGACTTCCAGATCGTTAGTTTCATGTTCACAGAAGTGGCACAAATACTGGTCACTGTGCTACTGGAATGTAGGTAGGTTTCACTGCTTGAGGAGAACTGAATATCACGCTGCTCGCACCAATAGAGGGGTTCATTAAAACGGGTGTCTGCAGTGTGCTGGCTTAGATTCTCAAGCATTGCTGTGTTAGCCAGATGCAGTGGCTCATGCCTGCAATCCTAGCACTCTGGGAGGCTGAGGCATATGGATCGCCTGATCTCATGAGTTTGAGACCAGCCTGAGCCAGAGCGACACTCCATCTCTAAAAAAAAGCAGGGTGTTGTGGCAGGCACCTATAGTCCCAGCTATTCTGGAGGCTGAGACAAGGGGATCTCTTGAGCCCACGAGTTTGAGGTTGTTGTGAGCTATGATGCTACAGCACTCTACAGAGGGCAACAAAGTGAAACTCTGTCTCAAAAAAAAAATTACTGTCTTATAATCACAATATTTAGAAATGTAGGGATCCTCTTCATGTAGTTTGGCAAGTTCTATCAGAAGCAGGTTGGTAGAGAAACTTTACTTGCATACTCAACACACGTTTGAATCAGTGTGTTTATCCTTCAGGATCACATGCTGCTTTAAATAAGAAAAATATTTGCTGTTGAACTCACAAAGTTCACATTTATAAAGGCCACTGCTATTCCCTCTTAATAACGGCCTTTTCTGCTGGGCAGTGACATTCAAAGCCTGGCTGTTGTCAAGAATTTTAAAAATTTAGCTGGTGGCTCATCATCAGTTTGGGTTGGAGACTCTCAGAGGAATTGTTTTCTGTCTCTGTATCATAATCCTTGGATATTGCATGCACTTCTACAGCAATCGGAACATCTTCAGCTGCATGAACTTCTATAGGTCTCTCCTCTTAGGTTGTTTAATTTTTTTTGGTAGAGACAGAGTCTTGCTGTACTGCCCTCAGGTAGAGTGCCATGAAGTCACACAGCTCACAGCAACCTCTAACTCCTGGGCTTACACGATTCTCTTGCCTCAGTCTCCCGAGCAGCTCGGACTACAGGTGCCCACCCCATCACCTGGGTATTGTTTTGTTGCAGTTTGGCAGGGGCTGGGTTTGAACCTGCCACCCTTGGCATATAGGGCCGGCACCCTACTCACTGAGCCACAGGCACTGCCCTCCTCTTAGGTTTGTTGGTTGATTAAGTCAAGAGAGCCACTCCCTTCATCACAAATTTCAACATCAGCACATTTTACTCTAGAAAAGGCAGTGTGGTCTACAATTCTAAGTACTGAACTAGGAACCAGGTAGTCTGTTTTCTGTTTCTGGCCTTGGTTCCATCTGTAAATTTTGGCAAGTCATTTGATGTCTCACTGTCAGAATCATTGTCTTTATTGTCAAAATATTTTAAGTCTGGTTGTCTCATAGATGCTATAACAATGTTATGCTGTAACAATGGTCAGAGAAAACTCCATTGAATCCATCTGCAATTCTGCTTATTCCAGAGGAGTCTGAATAACAAGAAGGGTATAAAGTCTTCCTTTTTCTTTTTTTAGGAAACTCATTCATATCTTCTCAATTTGATATCTTACTTTGGGGGTGAAGAAAAATAAATTACAGGGAAGTTACCACAGATAGTTTTAAAAAATGCCAGGTCTCTGGGCACAACTGGCCATCCTGGGGCAGCTCTCCCCAGGACACAGCCCCTCTGCCTCCCTGGTGCCCCATGCCCTGCTGCATCAGTATTTTTTGATGGTCCCAGGTGATTCTGTAGGCAGCTATAGTTGAGAACCACCAGTTGGAGAACACTACCATGCCAGATTAATGTAACAGTTGTACTTTCACTTTTTTTTCTTCAGTTCTTCTTTCTCATCTATAAATAATTTTAACAGTTATCACTTACTGGGGGCCCTTAATGGTTTGCTAAAGGTCAGATAGGTTCATAAGTAGCAGTCTATGCACCAATGTCTCTCTCCACTTTGCTATTTAGTCTTCCAACAAAATAGGAGATAAACCAAATGACCTCTATGAATGCATCCAGCTCAAAAACGCTTTAATTTTAAGATTCTTATAAATGTTTTACTAATGCCTCTGTCAAGAAGAGTGCCTGTGCACTCCAGAACTTTCTACTTTTAACTATAAATACATGAATAAATTGGATTCTCTTTCTTCTTTTTAGGTCAAGAAAGCATTAGCAATTCACTTAAATCTATTTCAAAGATGAAAAAAAGCAAAGCAACATCATAGTGTATAAAACAAGAGTCCTGGTGAGATGAGAGAATAATAGGTGAAGCTCGTGAGTTCACTGAACTTGTGAACTCAGACAGTCCACCTGCCTCGGCCTCCCAGAGTGAGATGCAGTGGTTTAAATACCCACTTCTTCTCGTTGCCTGAGGATAATTGTTGGCTATTATGTACACCTATGTTACCAAAGTAATTTGTTTAAAGATGTTTTATGTTAAAACGTATGCCATACTTCCCTCACAAATCCTGCTATTTAGTCTCCAACAGGATCATGGAATGTCATTGCCAGTTCATCTATTTATCCCATTCCATATTTACTGAAGCCCACAACATAGCTGACACTGTACTTGGGGTACAGTGAGAACAGGACAAACCAACTCCCTGCCCTTGTGAGGCCTGTGATCTAGCAGGAGACAATGGTCCGTGAGCAAGTCAGTAAGACCTTTAAGAAAATTACAGATTTTGAAGAATTCTGTAATATTACAATTAAATAAAAAACCATGATGCCAAAAAGAGTTTATAAGCAAGGAAACTTTAGTCTGAGCAAGAATGAGACCCTGACTCTACAAAAAAATAGAAAAAAATGGCTGATTAGTCTCAACTCTATAGTCCCAGATACTTAGGAGGCTGAGATAGGAGGATCGTTTGACTCCAGGAGTTTGAGGCTGCAGTGAGCTTTGATAACACCACTACATTAGCCAGGGCAACAGAGCAAGAACCTGTCTGAAATTAGAAAAAGAAATAACCATCCAATAAACAAATAGTTAAATTATTTAAAACATAGATAAAACAATAAGTTATTAGCACACCAACTTTTAGAAAAGTCAAACAAAAAAGTGAATATAACTTCTTGGGTTCAGTTCTAAAATCTGCTAAATTCTTTCTAGTTAAGAAGGCAGGAATAGGACCCTGCCTGAATCATCTCCCTGGCTTGCCCTTAAAACATGCATAGGGTTATTTTATCAAAAGAGAGAAAGTTCTAACAGGATTTCAATATAAAACTATCCCTCAATAGCTAGTCAGATTTTGTTTTTATTTTTATTTATTTATTTATTTGCAGTTGTTGGCCAGGGCCGAGTTTGAACCCAACACCTCCGGTATATGGGGCCAGTGCCATACTCCTTTGAGCCACAGGTGCTGCCCCTATTTTTTCTTTTTTTGAGGCAGAGTCTCACTATGTTGCCCTTGGGAGAGTGCTGTGGTGTCACAGCTCACAGCAACCTCCAACTCTTGGGCTCAAGCCATTCTCTTGCCTCAGCCTCCCAAACAGCTGGCAACTACAGGTGCCCGCCACAACGCCTGGCCCTTTTTTTTGTTGTAGTTGTCATTGCTGTTTGGCAGGCTGGGCTGGGTTCGAACCTGCCAGCTCTGGTGTATGTGGCTGGAGCCCAAGCTGCTGAGCTACAAGTGCTGAGCCTACTAGTCAGATTTTTTTTTTTTTTTAGTTTTTATTTGTTTGTTTGTTTGGTTGAGGCAGAGTCTTACTCTGTCACCTGGATAGAGTGCTGTGGCATCATAGCTCACAGCAACCTCAAACTCTTGGGCTTTAGAAATCCTCTTGGCTCAGACTCCCCAATAACTGGGACTACAGGCACCCACCACAATACCTGGCTAATTATTCTATTTTTAATAGTGACAGGGTCTTACTCCTCAGGCTGGTCTTGAACTTATGAACTCAAGCAGTCCACCCACCTCAGCTTCCCAGAGTATTAGGATTAAAAGCATGAGCACCACACCAGCCTTACAATTTTTTTTTTTTTCCTGTTGATTGCTATTTGGATTGCTTCCAGCCTGGGGAAATTGTGAATAGTCCTGGTATAAACATTCTTATACCTATCTTTTGGGATATATTTTGGTGTTCAGTGTATGTCAGGAGTAAAACTCTGCATCATAGATAAGTAACATTCAGCTTTAGAAGACACTGTCATACAGATTGCAAAGTAGATATAAATAGTTTACACTACCACCAGCAACAGATAAGAGTTTGAGCTGGAGACCAGGTGTGATGGTTCATGCTTGTAATCCTAGCAATCTGGGAGGTCGAGGTAGGTAGATTGTCTGAGCTCAGGAGTTCGAGACCAACCTGAGCCAAAGGGCGAGACCTCATCTCAAAAAAGAACCGGGTGTTGTGGCAGGTGCCTGTAGTCCCAGCTACTTGGGAGGCTAAGGCAAGGGAATCACTTAAGCCCAAGAGTTTGAGGTTGCTGTGAGCTGTGACACCTCAGCACTCTACCAAGGGTGACAAAGTGAGACTCTGTCTCAAAAAAAAAAAAAAAAAAAAGAGTTCTACTTCTTCTACTTGTTGATATCAACACTTTGTATTAAAGTTTGTTTAATTGTAGCTATACCCATGGTCTATCATTGTAGTTTATTTTTTATTTTTTTATTTTTTTATTTTTTGCAGTTTTTGGCCAGGGCTGGGTTTGAACCCTCCACCTCTGGCATATGGGGCCGGCACCCTACCCCTTTCAGCCACAGGTGCAGCCCTGTAGTTTATTTTTTTAATTTTTTAAATTTCAGAATGCCGTGGGATACAATTTTTTTTTCTTTTTTTTTGAGACAGAGCCTCAAGCTGTTGCCCTGGGGAGAGTGCTTGACATCACAGCTTACAGCAACCTCCAACTCCTGGGCTTAAGCGATTCTCCTGCCTCTGCCTCCCAAGTAGCCAGGACTATAAGCGCCTGCCACAATACCCAGCTATTTTTTGGTTGCAGCCGTCATTGTTGTTTGGCAGGCCCAGGCTGGATTTGAACCCATCAGCTCAGGTGTATGTGGCTGGCGCCTTACCACTTGAGCCACGGGCGCCAAGCCACTTGTTTGTTTTTAGAGGCAAGGTTTTGCTTGCTTGGTTGCCCAGGGTAGACTGCTCATTGTAACACTGAACTCTTAGGCTCAAGAGACCTCCTGCAGGTAGTACCTGTGGCTCAGTGAGTAGGGCACCGGCCCTACATACTGAGGGTGGGGAGTTGAAACCCGGCCCTGGCCAAACTGCAAAAACAGCAAAAAAATTAGTTGGACATTGTGGCAGACACCCATAGTCCCAGCTACTCGGCAGGCTGAGGCAAGAGAATCACCTAAGCCCAAGAACTGGAGGTTGCTGTGAGCTATGATGTCACCGCACTCTACCAAGGGTGATAAAGTGAGACTCTATCTCTAAAAATAAAAAAGAGATCCTCTTGCCTCAGCCCCCCAAGTATTTCAGGCAAAAAAAAAGTAGGTAGGAGGATCACTTGAGCCCAGGAGACTGTGATTGCACTGCACTCTACTAGGGCGATGGAGTGAGACTCTATCTCAAAAAAGGAGGGGGGGCTGGGCACGGTGGCTCACGCCTATAATCCTAGCACTCTGGGAAGCCAAGGCAGGAGGATTCCTTGAGCTCGAGAGTTTGAGACCAACCTGAGCAAGAGCTAGACATCTGTGCCTGTGGCTCAGTGGGTATTGCGCTGGCCCCATATACCGAGGGTCGTGGGTTCAAACCCAGCCCTGGCCAAACTGCAACAAAAAAATAGCCAGGTGCTGTGGGTTGGGGGGGGGGGGGGGTGTGGAGCACCTGCAGTCCCAGCTACTTGGGAGGCTGAGGCAAGAGAATCGCCTAAGCCCAGGAGTTGGATGTTGCTGTGAGCTGTGTGATGCCACAGCAGGGCAATAAAGTGAGACTGTCTCTACAAAAAAAAAAAAAAAAGAGTGAGACATCATCTCTACTAAGAAATGGAAAAATTAGGCATTGTGACAGGCATCTATAGTCCCAGCTACTCGGGATGCTGAGACAGGAAGATTTTATTTCATCTGACATCAGGATCAGGTTCCCGGCCAGAAGCCTGGCTCTCTTCCCTATTTGCTCTGTAGTGGGAGACGCCTGAATTGGTGAGAGCTCCCAGTGCACTGGAACGATCACCATGCTTCCTGGGCATCCTGGTACCTTTGAGTTAAGCCACTGAACTCAGTTAGGATACTGGGAAAAGGAAGGGAAACATCTTGAAGGGGCCTGTTAGGTGTGGCAGTGAGAGGATACCACCACCTCCACCTCTCAGTTCCTGGACTTTTGAGTTCTGGCTCTGGAAGAGGCCTCCTGTGTTCTCTGCAGAGTTAAAGAATATACTTACTACATCCAGTAAGACAGCAACCCAGATGTACAGAATCAGCTTCTCTAACTGAATCTTCAGCAGTCTATTTTACCATTGATCTTGCCAGATACTTCTAGGTAATGGAGCTCATGGTTAGATCTGTAAATTCCACAAGTATAATCCCATTTCTGTACTTCCTTGGCTACATGTGTCCCTTGATCTCAGATAATGTTGTGTAGGATACAATGGCTATAAATCAGAAATTCTCTAAGTCCAAAGAGAGTGGTTCTGCGGTCAGATGCGGTGGCTCATGCCTGTAATCCTAGCACTCTGGGAGGCTGAGGTGGGTGGATTGCGTGAGCTCATGGGTTCAAGATCAACCTGAGCCAGAGCGAGACCTCATCTCTAAAAACAGCCGGGCATTGTGGCAGCCACCTGTAGTCCCAGCTCCTTGGGAGACTGAGGCTAGAGAATTGCTTAAGCCCAAGAATTTGAGGTTGCTGTGAGCTATGACACCATTGCACTCTACTGAGGGCAACAAAGCGAGATTCTCTCTCTCTCTCTCCAAAATAAAAAAAAAAGGTGGTTCTGGCAGGAATGCTAGAAGTGAGGAAGATAAATCAGCACCTAGAATATGAGTCTGATATTGTGGGGGGCAAACCACTATTCCCTCTATAATGAAAGGAGACTAGTGTAATCAGTGTGTTACCGGGTGGCTGTCTGGTGGCCCTGGGAATGGTGTCGCATGAGAGACTCAGGTTCCCCTTTGTCTTGGGCAGGTGGGGCACTGGCAATTACGGCAGCCCAGTGAGGGGAAGCCCATCATGTCAAGGTCTCTCTTGGCCACTGTGGCTACTTTGTACATAGGTTCACTGAGAAAACAACAGAGTGGCTGGAGAAGGAGATTAGCTGACATCAACAGGATAGGTTAGCTCTCCCACCCATTAAGAGCATGGTGCACACTTTGTCCCAGACCTTTTCTCCCAAGCCTTCATGACACCATTTTTAAAATTTTTCATTTATTAATAATAATAATAATTTTTTTTTTTTTTGCAGTTTTTGGACAGGGCCAGGTTTGAACCCACCACGTCCGGTATATGGGGCTGGCGCCCTACTCCTTTGAGCCACAGGTGCCGTCCCAATTTTCTTTTATTTATTTTGATTTTTTAAGGCCTGAAACAAAGTATATTGAGAAAGAGAAAGATCGGCTTACAGAGTAAGAGCAAGATAGACGCTTACAGGGCAACATATGTTCTCCACAGACAGTGCCATTGTCATGACAAGAAAAAGGCCATGACACCAATTTTCCCCATATTGTTTTCCAAGTCTCTAAAGATTTGTTTACTACTGTTTATGAATCATTTGAGATCTGAACCATCTGTCCTATCACACAAGGTGGACAGTCAGGTGCACTATTCAAAGTTCTGCCTATTGGTAGGATTTCCCTCTCCATGGCCTTTCAGGAACACCCCTACAGGAAGCAGTGTGACAGAAGCAGGTTTATCCAGAAGATTCTTCATGAACACATGGTCACACCTATAGGCAAGGAAGAGCAGTGACTTGAGAGTCCAGGAAACTTAGGAAGCTGAGCCACCTGCTTGTGCAATACCCTGGAGTGATGCAGGTCTAGGGGTGAAACAAGTGCATGAGCAGGTTGATTTCACATGTCCGTCTCCATGCAGCACGGAAGAATGCTGCCTCACGTCCACAGAGGCCTGGTGTAGTGGACACTCCCATTCACGTGGGTAGTCTGAGTCACACAAACATGTGATGGCCCATGGGCAGGCTTTGCTGCTCTACCAAGGCCCAGGAACAAGCCAGAGCTGCCTTTGAATGGTAATAACTGCCAGCAGGTCACGAGTTTCCTGTTGGGATTCCTGTTGGGATATGTTCATAAGACATCTCAGTTGGTCACAGATATTTTGAGTTATCATTGGGTCTGCTGGGTCATAGGGTTCAAGTAGAAGGGCATCTTACACCACAGCCTGGATCTGCTTCAAACCCCTTCTTGCTCTGAACCCCACTCAAAACCATCAGCATCGCAAGTGAGTATGCGATCTGTCAGAACAGCATGGTCAAAGGTGACATGTGTTGCCTCCAAAGAAATGTGGTGCCCCGTCGTGGGGGTCAAATGCAAAGTACAGCAACCTGCTTGTCACTTTTAGAGAGTGAGACGTGCCCCAGCACTCCTAGAAACATTAAACCTGTGGCAGCCCCTGCACTTCCACGGACTTTCTCTCTCACCCTCTGGCATGAATGTGGCTTTTACTACGCCATGTGGGATACTTGCTACATGAACTTTCTGTTTGCAGTTGCAGTTAGCACTATGCCATCATTGTAAAGTATTAAACTGATGCTGTGTGGAAGATCAAGGTGATCGATGTCCTTTTGGACTGTTTTATATCAGATGCCAGAAGAGTTCACCTGGCCTGGGTGCAAATAAGGGAAGGTATAGTGTTGTCCTGTCTTGGCTAAAGAATTGCTTCTGATTTTTATTAGTGATCAGAATGAGGAAAAAAGCATTTGCCAGGTCAACGGCTATAAATAGATATCTAGGGTTGTATTGATTTGTTCCAGTGAAGATCCTGTGTCCAGATCATCCTTGTTTTTGGCATCACCGTCTATTTGCAGTAACATGCGATCATTCTCCATGACCAGTCTAACTTTTACACTGGCCAAATAGGCAAGTTGCATAGGGGTGAGATAAGAGTCACATCACCACATCTTTTCACGTGTTGGTGGCACAAACCCATACAATTGGGTGGGGAATTTCTTTTGGCTTATTCTCTTGAAGGGAGGTCGGGTACAGTTCCAGGGGTTTCACTTGGCTCTTTCTACCCTAGTAACCCTTGTTCATGAATCAGAGAACAAGCATGGGCCTCTGCCTGTGACTAAGTTTATCTGGCCCTACTATACATTCCAAGATTGTGAAATAACCACAATGAGAATCCGATATCCTGCTGGACCCACTATAAGATGGACTCGGGCCCAGCCTCCATCAGTTATCTGACCAGTGGACCACAGTGGCATTTTTCAGGTCTCGTAGGGTAAATGTCACTTCAGAGCAAGTATCTAATAACTTCCGGGAGGTCTTGTTATTCCTCTTTGCACTATGTATAGTTTCCTACATAAATGGCAGTAGGTTCCTCCAGGGAAGAGAAGGATGACTCTTGGTAAACACCTCTACCTCTATTACAACACCCTTCCTCAAAAGGGGGGCTTAGATGTGGGAGGTCAGAGGTCAAGATCCACTATGGAGATTTGAGGTCTTCCTACTATACCTCCAATTTTTACACTTGTATATATCAAGAATAACTTCAGTAGCTATTGCCATGGATGGCTGTGGATAAAAATGCTCTGATCACCAACTTCTCTGTTTACTGTGGTTATTGTGCTCACCTTGTCTTTGCTGGTTAAACACTGCCAGGGGCCTTAAGCCTCTGGGATCCAGTATTCCCAGATCAGGGAAACCAATCCCTTTGCAACATCCCCCAAGGTGATCTTCAGCCCTTCTGGGACAGCCACCAGCTTTTCAGGCATGTTGGTGTCTCCCCACTGATGCACTTCCTGCTGCCTTGGTGACGGGAGGGGGGATGAGAAGTGGCTGCGCGGTCATTTGTAATAGAGAAGTACTGCTCTTAGGTATGCCAGCAGAGTTCTAGCATTTAGACCTAATTAACCATAGGTAAGAAGTAGGTCACAGAAACCTGGACTCACACAAGAGTGTACATCAGAATCCCCTGGAGAGCTTGTGAAATGGATTCCTGGGCCCTACCCCATGGGTTTCTGATTCAGTAGATCTGGGGTGGGGTCTGAAAATTTGCATTTCTGAGTTTCCAAATGATGCTGACACTGCTGTTTAGGGACATGGTTTGAGAACCACTATTTGACATTCCAACCTCATTATATTATAGACTTAAAGAAAAAGTCTATATCAAGCTTTAATATTCACACAAATCACCGGGACATCTTGCTAAAATGCAGGGCTTTGATCCACTAGGTCTGGGGTGAATGGTGAGGTTCTAGGGGACTGCAAGGGATTCTAGTCAGCTCCCAGGTGATGCCAGGCCATGGCTACTGATTCACAGACTGCAGTGAGTATCAAAACCAATAGCCATGAGTCCAAGCTTGAATTAGCCAAGCTTGCAGACCATTAATGTCCCTCCTAGGGACTGCGTCCAACACATTACGAACTACCCCTCTTCTGTGACTTTGATTCAATAAAGTCCTGTATTTTGAGTTCCTTAATCTAACACTTCTGGAATCTACTCTGACATGGGTTCCCCAGACTCCTGACAACACAGATTGGTGCAATCCTGACCTGAGCTTCTTTTTGTGTACAGGCTCCCACCACTCAGTTCAGGAACTTGCAGCTCCTTTCAGTAAGGGGCTAATGGCCCTGAGGGGTATATGCTGAGGAGCCCTGAGGAGCACGGGCATCAGCTTGTGAGACAGCTGCCCCAGGTACAGTCATTGAAAGAATTTATGCAGGTGAGAATTGGTTCCCTCAAATCATGGAGGAAGAGCTTCCTTCAATAGCTAGGGAAGTGCAAGAGACCTTGAGTTTCAAAGTTCATAGTCTTACCCATATAAATCTATTCCACCTCTGCTTCAAGTCCTACTCTCCGCCAGCACCCTTCCCTTGGCAGAAGAAACCTAGTGAAGACTTTAGCTGGTGCTGCAGCCCAATTAAATGTTGCTGAGCATTGCAATTAGGACCTGAGCTTGGCCCACAATGTCACCTGCTTTTCAATTACAAGAGATGCTTCATCCCTCAAAGGCTGTCACACATCCTCTCATATAATCCACTTATAATCTCAATGGCAAAGTTGATAGTTTCATTTTTCCTTTATTTTTATACACCTTCTAGGACTGTCAAAAGGAGCCAGCTGTCTCCATGGTCTATATAATCATTATTGTCACCATAATGGCAATGCCACAGTATTTGGTCTCCTAATGCCCTCTTCCTGCTCACACAGTGATAATCTAATAATCATGTTGCTTCCCTATGGAGGGGATCTATGTCCCATTTCCCTCTGGCAAATGTTATCTCTAAGATTTTCAAATACATGGGCTACCCAAACCCAGAATCCCAGTCTGAGTGTGTTTCACCTGCAGCCACTTGTGGTAGCAACTTCAATATCAGTTAATCTCAGAAAATAATAAATGACATATTCCAACTGGACAGTTTACAAAGAGTTTAATAAAGGCACTGTCTACAAGGATGTGAGTAGGATAAGGAATTCACAAAGAATGGTACAGTACCTGTGGGGCTAGTAACAGCAGGGCACCATTACCACCCCTAGACCTGAAGGATGGATGAGAATGTCCTCTCCCATTAGTAGAAGTTAAAGAGATCTGTGTGTGGAGGATTGTCAGGGTCCCACCCCGAGAGCTGCGTCTGAGACCTGTGGAAACTGACGGTGATCCACTGAAGATATATAGAATTAGAAGCAACAGTAAAGAAAGACAAGAGACATAGAGTATAATTTTTTTTTTTTTTTTTTTTTTTTGGCAGTTTTTGGCCAGGGCTGGGTTTGAACCTGCCACCTCTGGCATATGGGGCTGGTGCCCTACTCCACTGAGCCACAGGTGCCGCCCATAGAGTAGAAGTAAAAGCAGGGGCCATGCTCCATTGCCTGTCATGCGATTCCAGCAATGGCCCAGAGTGTTTGCTCCACTCTGATTTTATTGAGGTCTAGTTGCCTAGAGGGTAAGGTGAAGGAGGGAACAAAGGCATCAGCAGTTTCTCTGATTGATCATGGCAGCTTCTATAGTTATTATAATTAACCTTAAGGTTGGCCTTCAGTAATCTGAAATCTGAGCCTTGGATTTTGAGAGGCTCCTGCTTGAGGTCACACACACAGATTTCCAGGGAGGTGTTAAACTCCACTAGTTCTCTGTGGACTGAAACGCCATCAGTGTTAATCTCCTCTGAGGGGCTGGTTGGGGGAGGCATTTTCCTCCCATCACCACCACAGAGGATTTTCCTCTGCTATAAGGGATATACACTCTTCTGCCCATATCTCAGAGCTCAAGCTACTCCTTGGTCTCTGCCCCAGGCAAATGCAAATCTCCACAATGGGTATTTGCTTTGTCTGTTTAATGGGCAGGAAACGCCTAGAAGATGCATCTTTTTCTAGGACTTGTCATAGACTTTTCTATGACCATTATTCTCCCCAGCGTGCTCACAGACCGAGCAGGGTGTTTGTAAGCTGTATCCCCAACAGGCTAGGATTTCAGAAAAGGCAAGAAGCTTGCTAGCAATATCTAGCTTAAACATAAACTAGCTGACTTTTCTTTGTCCCAACTCACTCAGCTTACTTTTTAGTTTTCCTTTTTTTCTGGGAGTGCTTTTCCTTTCCCAAGAATGGGCTCTTCAGTCCCCATTCTCCCAGCAGAGGATCTTAAGACTCCCACCCTGTCCATAGTCACCCCACAGAAAGGGAAGAGGGCACTATTGAATGAATTCAAATAGAAGTCCAAGGGCAAGGACATCCATTGATGTAAACCCTGTAGGTTAGCTTCCTGTGGGACATAGCAGAGTAGAGCAGGATCAGCAATGCTTCTGCAAGAACAAATGGAAGGTATCCTTGTTTACTTCATCCATAAAAATATCCAGGAAAGTAGTTCCATAACAGCATACAAAGTGCTTTTTTTTATTACAATATGTTATGCCATTGTGTAAATGTTCCATCTTTTACTTAATCTCTTCATGATGGACATTTAGGTGGCTTCCAATGTTTGGCTATTATAAGCAAAGTGCACCACTGTCACCACCTGTGCAGGTCCCATGACAGTAAGCAGGGAAGGGGTGGACAAAGGCTTCAGCGGCTCCCAGAAAAGTGATGAAACCGGCTTCAAGGAAAGCAAGCATAGCTGTTCAAGTTACAAGGGCAGAACTCAGAAATACACTAGTCTACAACTGCTTGACTTGTGATTTTTTTTTTTTTTTCAATTAATCTGTTTTTGTTGTTGTTGTTGCAGTTTTTGGCTGGGGCTGGGTTTGAACCTGCCACCTCCAGTATATGGGGCCAGCGCCCTACTTCTTGAGCCACAGGTGCCACTCTGGATCAGTAATTTTTAAAAATTAACTTTTGTGTTTTTATGTTCAGTCTCCCCGACTGATTATAAACTCCTTGGTGGCACAGACTGTCTTGTCTTTCCACGGATCCTCCCACAGCCCCTGGGACAGTCTGGCATGAGTGAAGGAATGAGGGAACTTCGATGTTCAGAGCTATGCCATACATCATATATCCACCGATCTAGTTGCCAGATGGAATAAAAAAAAAAATTATCTGAAAAAAACTTAAAAGAAAAACTACCCTGAGTATTCTATCCAACTCCAACAGAAGAACATCAAGGTGACTGAAACATGATGGCACAGAGCACAGCATTTCAAAATGACTATATGGTATAAAACTCTGACAACATTTAATAATACAGTTTGAGCTGAAGAAAGATTTCCCTTCTCCCTGAATGATTTCATAGGTCAACATCAGCTTGTTCAGCCTTGGCTTTTGATTAATGGTGCTCAAGATATGCTCCCTGAAATCAGATCAATCAGATCACATAGCCTGTGACTTTGAAGTGATAGCTGAGTAATAGATGGTAATTTCCCATCTATTCTGAAAGGACTCCCTTTCCAATGAATTTTTGTGCGTTCTGCTAAGTGCCCCTGGTTTTCATTTCCTTTACTCATTTTTCTTCTATGAATGCCCTTCTAACACGTGTCGAGTAGGTGGTCCACGGCTTATTAAGTTTGTAGAGATTTGTTTCTGTCTGTTACAGACTGAGTCTTCTTATCTCACCTTGATTTGTTAGGATGCATTTGCCCTCCTGTCACCAAGAGCACTGGAGGTGAGGTCTTTTTCTACAGATAACAAAGAGCAGGCAGTTTTGTTTTTTAGATTCTATTATAAGATTTGAGGAGTAAGGGGGAGATAGCAAAGGGTTTCTGTAAGACATTCAACTACTCAAGTATATTGCTACAGAATGTGGGCCCTGCACACATGCAAAATTCAAAACAAACCAACACTTTCAATAAGTAGAGGCCAAGAGCTGCACCGTCACACAAGCCTGCAGTCCAGTTCCCTGGACGCTGAGGTGGGATGATTGCTTGAGTCCAAGTTCAAATCCAGTCTAGGCAACATGGTGAGACTGCCCCCATCCTACTGTCTCTGGGAAAAACCAAAACCAAAAAAGGAAGAAGAAATCATGCCATTTCTTGATTTGGGACCACAGGCACTGATATATATTTACTGACCACAGATAGCACAAATAAAATAGCCTACCAAGTGATAGAGGGTGGTATGCCAGTTACCCCACTTGAAGATTACTTTTCAATTTTTGCAAATCTTTATTTATTTATTTAGACAGTTTCACTTTGTCGCCCTCAGACATCATAGCTCATAGCAACCTCAATCTCTTGGGCTCAAGAGATCCATCCTTACCTCCTTGGTAGCTGGGACTACAGGTGTCTGTATACCTGGCTATTTTTAGAGATGGAGTCTCTCTCTGGCTCAGGCTGTTCTGGAACTTGTGAGCTCAGGCAATCCACCTGCCTTGGCCTTCCAGAATGCTGGGATTATAGACATAAGCCACTGCACCTGGCCTTTTGGAAATTTTTTTTTTTTTTTAAAGACAGAGTCCTACTTTGTCGCCCTCAGTTGAGTGCTATGGCATGACAGCTCACAGCAACCTCCAGCTCTTGGTCTTAGGTGATTCTCTTGCCTCGGCCTCCCCAGTAGCTGGGACTACAGGCGCCCACCACAACGCCCAAATATTTTTTGTTGCAGTTTGGCCAGAGCTGGGTTTGAACCCGCCACTCTTGGTATATGGGGCAGGCACCCTACTCACTGAGCCACAGCCACTGCCCCAGCTGTATTTAGAGACTGGGTCTTACTCTTGCTCAGGCTGGTCTTGGATTCTTGAGTTTAAGCAATCCACCTGCCTTGGCCTCCCAGAGTGCTAGGATTACAGGTGTGAGCCAACAGCCCGGCCCACTACGGTAGTTTCTTTTTATCATTAAGGAGTATTCTAGTGTATGGTATATATAACACGATTTATTCATTTTGTCACTGATGGGCATTTAATTTCTTAGAATGAAATTTTAAAAATTGTAAATAAATATTTAATGAATTGTACTTGCATATAAATCACAGAAAAACCTCTTATCAGCATTAAGAGATAAACTGGGTGTGGTGGCTCATATCTGTAATCTAGCACTATGGGAGGCTCAGGTGGGAGGATCCTGTCAGCTCAGAAGTTTGAGACCAAGAGCAAGAGCAAGACCACGTCTCTACTAAATATAGAAGTTAGCTGGGCTTTGTGGCAGGTGCCTGTAGTCCCAGCTACTTGGAAAGCTGAGGCATGAGGATCACTTGAGGCCAAGAGTTTGAGGTTGCTGTGAGCTGTGTAGCCAAGGCACTGGAGCCTGGGGCAGGCACCAGGGCAAAACTGTCTGAAGAAAAAAAAAAAAAAGTTAAGAAATACATTTTTCGGCTTGGCGCTTGTGGCTCAAGCAGCTAAGGTGCCAGCCACATACACCTAAGCTGACAGGTTCAAATCCAACCCGGGCCGGCCAAACAATAATGGCTGCAACCAAAAAATAGCCCAGCGTTGTGGCGGGTGCTTGTAGTCCCAGCTACTTGGGAGGCAGAGGCAGGAGAATCGCTTGAGGCCAGGAGTTGCTGTGAGCTGTGATGCCATAGCACTCGACCCAGGGGGACAGCTTGAGGCTCTGTCTCAAAAAAAAAAAAAAGAAATACATTTTCCCCCTCCTTATGCGTATTCAAACATAGAGTTTTTTTGTTTGTTTGTTTGTTTTTTGTTTTTTGTTTTTTTTTTTGCCAGGGCTGGGTTTGAACCCACCACCTCTGGGATATGGGGCTGGCGCCCTATTCCTTAAGCCATAGGCACCACTCTAAACATAGTTTTGACAATGCCTTTTCTTCTCTGTAATAGCAATACCTAGTGGTTTAGGAAGGATATAGGTCTGGCAGGAAGTGTGTGCATTTACAACTTGGAAACACGGACTTTTAATTTTAAAAGACCTTAGCATACTGGCTGGGCGTGGTGGCTCATGCCTGTAACCCTAGCACTCTGGGAGGCTGAGGCTTGAGCTCACAAATTAGAGACCAGCCAGAGCAAAAGCGAGGATTCCTCCTTCCTGCTCCCCCTGTCTGTACTAAAGATAGAAAAAGGCAAGAGGATTGCTTGAGCCCAAGAGTTGGAGGTTGCTGTGAGCTATGATGTCATAGCACTTTAACCAGGGTGACAGCTTCAGATTCTGAAAAAAAAAAAAAAAAAAAGATCTTAGCATCTAGATGTCCATTAGAACCACATGACAATGCCTGGACCCTAGTTGAAATCATTTAAGTCAGAATCTTTGCAGAATCCTAGGAAGAGTGTAGGATTAGGAGGTTATAAAAGCTGCCAAGGGATTTTATTTTATTTTATTTTTTCTGAAACAGAGTCTCACTTGGTCACCTTCAGTAGCGTTCCATGGTCTTAGCTCACAGCAACCTGAAACTCTTGGGTTCAAGTGATCCTCTTGTCTTAGCCTACTGAGTAGCTGGGACTACAGGCGCCCACCACAATGCCCCGCTATTTTTTAGAGACAGGGTCACGAATCTAGCTCAGGCTGGTCTCAAAACTCGTGAGCTCAGGTAATCCACCCACCTCAGCCTCCCAAGTGTTGGGATTACAGGTGTGAGCTACTTCACCTGGCCTTTGCCAGGGGATTTTAATATGCAGCCAAGGCTAAGAACTGCTAATCTGGTGAAATATCAGAATCACCCACAGGGCTCTTTTAACCACAGATTGCTGGGCTCTGCCCTCGGAGTGTCTGGGGCAGAAGCCAATTTGCATTTCTAACAATTTCCCAGGTGATGCTGATACGGCTGAGTCTGAGAACCCCATGATGAGAACCACTGATCTAGACCAACTCTGTCATTTAATACAAGAAAAAAATGCAGGCCAGACAGCCAAAGTATAATAATTTGCTGAGGTCATGGAGCCAAGGTAGTGGCAAAGTCATAATTAGAACAGAGGCCTCACAATTACTTTCCTCTCATCTGATAAATTCAAACTTGGATGTTGCTCAATATTATGCCATTTGAACCTATGTTAAAAGTCTTTCCCTCAACAAAAAATAAACAAAACAGATGTTTGAAGGAGGGTGTGAGAGAACTGTTTTCCATAAACCTATTTGCAAAAAACTAAGCATTCCAAGGAGGTGGAAGCAGAGCCCTTACTGCTGAGACCAAGACTTGAGTATAAAAAGGATGGGAAACTGAACTCAGATGGCCAGAAGGCATGCGCAGGAAAGGGTGCATCTGCCCTCCGGTACACCTGTCTTCTCCCCTCCTTCAGCTACCTCCCAAAGGCTGAGCTGCTGCAACCTGTCTGGCTCACGTGGTGACAAGTCACCGAGGCAAGAGACACCTGGGCCAAAGTTTATGTTTCTTCCACATTCCTCTCGTAACACAAGACTGTTTTGCTGTATTTTCCCGTGGCTCCTAGATCTCACTCACACTTGCCCTTTACAAAAGGATTTCCCCAAATATAACTGGCTTGTCCCCAACAGTTATAGCCCACGCCTGATGTTTAGACAGCCCCAGGCCTAGGTCTGTAGTGTAACAGCTATGGAGGGGTGTGAGCCCATCCTAACTGTGTTAAGGACCCTGAAATGACACATGGCACTGATATTGGACCCTGCCTCCTGAGCCATTCTGGCCTCAAGCTGCAGGAGAGTGTGTCGCATAGCAGGAGAGCTTTACAATGGGGCTGGGTAATCTGTATTTTAAATACATCCATGTCTGGGGAACAATGCCTAATATCATATTGAACATTTAATGAGTAATCATTAATTCCATTAGTTGCTTTGGGGGGGGAGGTGCTACAGTGATTTTCATAGTGTTCACACTTGAGAAGTGGAGAAAATATTCTCAGCTCAGGATTCAAGCAGAAACCGATCCATTCCTGATAATGGGAATAGAGGAGAAAAGAAACTGCATTAGCCAGAGAATGCAGTTGCAGGGCATTCCCATATAAGATATTAAAAAGGGGCAGTGCCTGCAGCTCAAAGGAGTAGGGCGCCAGCCCCATATGCTGAAGGTAGCAGGTTTAAACCCAGCCACGGCCAAAAAAAAAAAAAAAAAAAAGGTATTAAAGTGTTTTCTGGGCCAGGTGTGATAGCTCAAATCTGTGATGCTGGCACAATGTGAGGTTGAGGAGGGAGGATCCCTTGAAGCCAGGCATTCAATATCAGCCTGAGCCAAGAGTGAGACCCTATCTCCACAAAAAATAGAAAAATTAGCTAGGTGTGGTGGGGTCTGCCTGTAGGCCCAGCTACTTGAGAGGCTAAGGCAGGAGAATTGCTTGAGCCCAGGAGTTTGAAGTTGCTGTGAGTAATAATGATACCATCCCACTCCAGCCAGGGCCACAGCAACTCTGTCCCCAAAAAAAAAAAAAATTATCTGCAGACAATGATGGATGCAGACTCATCTTTGAATAAAGACAAATGCAAAGACTTAGGAATTCTTCTGATATGGAGTAAAAAGCAGCCAGACCAAAACAATCCCCTGTCTTGGCTCGGTGCCTGTAGCTCAAGCAGCTAAGGCACCAGCCATGCACACTGGAGCTGCCAGGTTCAAATCCAGCCCAGGCCTGCCAAACAACAACTACAACCAAAAAATAGCCAGGCATTGTAGCGGGCACCTGTAGTCCCAGCTACTTGGGAGGCTGAGGCAAGAGAATCATTTAAGCCCAGGAATTGGAGGTTGCTGTGAGCTGTGACATCACAGCACCCTACCCAGTGACAGCTTGAGGCTCTGTCTCAAAAAGAAACAATCCCTTGCAAACTACAATTGTCATAGCAACATTTTCTTTTTTCTTTTTAGAGAGTCTCACTTATATCACCCTTGATAGAGTGCTGTGGCGTCACAGCTCACAGCAACCTCCAGCTCTTGGGCTTAGGTGATTCTCCTGCCTCAGCCTTCCAAATAGCTGGAACGACAGGCGCCTGCCACAACTACTTGCTAGTTTTTTGTTGCAGTTTGGCTGGGCCAGGTTTGAAACCGCCACCCTCGGTATATGGGGCCCATGCCCTACTCACTGAGCCACCGGTGCTGCCCCAGCAACAGTTTCTTAGGAAGAATAAGGTTGATACCAGAATTCCCGTTTTGGCTTTAATAGTTTGCTGTTTATGCCTTTGTTTTTTTTTTTTTTAGACATTCTGTAGAATGCTCTGGCATCATAGCTCCCAGCATCCTCAAACTCTTGGGCTTGGGCTCAAACTTTGTTAGTTTATTCATGTGAAGGATATTTTTAAATTGATATATAACAAGTCACACACTGGGAAAAAATATTTCCAAGTCATACTGAAAAGGATCTGTATTCAGAGTATATATAAAGACATTTCACAACTCAACAAGAAAACAAACCAATTTTTAAAATAAGCAAAATATCTGAATAGACATTTCAGCAAAGAAGATATAGAACTGGCTGATAAATATAAAAAAAAAGATGTTGAGTCAACATCATGAGTCATTAGAAATATACAAATTAAAACTACAGGGGCAGGCCCAGTGGCTCAAGCCTATAATCCTAGCACTCTAGGAGGCTGTGAGGTGGGCGGATTGCCTGAGCTCAGGCGTTGAAGACCAGCCTGAGCAAAAGCAAGACCCCATCTCTAAAAAATAGCCTGGAGCTGTGGCAGGTGCCTATAGTCCCAGCTACCAGGGAGGCTGAGGCTAAAGAATCGCTTTGAGTCCAAGTGTTTGAGGTTGCTATGAGCTATGATGCTGCGGCATTCTACCAACGGCAACAAAGTGAGACTCTGTCTCAAAAACACACCACCACCACCCCCCAACTACAATGAGACCTCATACCCATCAGAATGGCAATAATCAAAATGAACTGACCATTACAAGTGTTGGTGAACTCATGGAACACCTTCAGTGTGCAATCCTCACACAAAGCTGATAGGCTTGTAATTTGGTGCAGACACTTTGGAAACAGCTTGGTAGTTCCTTAAAAATTAAAACATAAGGCTCAGCACCTGTAGCTCAAGTGGCTAAGGCTTCTTTTTTTTTTTTTTTTTTTAATGTGAAAAACATTTATTCTGAGAATCTAAAATCTGAACCAATATTGGACTTTAGAAGAAGCCTACACTGGTTACAGCGCTGGCCACATACACTGAGGCTGGTGGGTTCAAACCCAGCACGGGCCAGCTAAACAAGGCCACCTGCAACCAAAAAAAAAAAAAAAAAAAAAAAAAGACCCAGGCATTGTGATGGGTGCCTATAGTCTCAGATACTTGGGAGGCTGAGGCAAGAGAATCGTTTAAGTCCAGGAGGTAGCTGTGATGCCAGAGCACTTTACCAAGGGTGACATCTTGAGGCTCTGTCTCAAAAAAACCCAAAAACTAAAACATAATTTACTATACAATATAGCAATTTCATTCTTCAGTATACATACCCCCCCAAATGAAAATGTGTCTTTGTATACAAAGATTTTGCATGCAAATGTTCACATAATTATTCATAATAGACAAAAGTGGAAAGAAAGAATCCAAATTTGAATAGGTAAACAAAATTACTATGTTCACACAATGGAATACTATTCATAAAAAGATTAATTATGGGTACATGTTTTAAAATGGATATACCTCAAAAATGTTAGGTAACAGAAGACAGACTCGAAGACTACATATTTTATAATTTATATGCAAGGTTCACAAATAGTTTGTAGATACAAAAAGGAGATTAGTTGCTTGGGTCTGGGGAATGGGAATAGGGAGTGACTACAAATGGGCATGAGGAATCTTTGTGAGGTGATGGAAATACTAAAAAATATGCAGGATAGATTATTATGTGTCATCTACAGCTCCTTGATACAGGAGGGGGGGGGGTCACTCAACAAGACAGTGGCCCCTGAGTCAAAATTTTCTCAAAAGCTTTTCACCTATATGCAGCATTGAAAAAAAAGAAGCAAAAATTGCTTTAAGTACAACTCCATGATGTTTTTAGTCATCTCTGTAATTTACAGCTGGAAAGAACATGATTTACTTTGCAGACTACAAGCATGTCTTGTGTATGGACAAAATGTACTTGACAAGTGGCTTGCAGAAAAAGAGAACCCCTATGACTGGAAAAATACAGAAAGGTTGACTGGACTAGTCAAAAATGCTGGTCCAAACATATCGTGGAGTTGTCTCATGGATCCCCAGTTTGTCTCCAATGTATCTTCTAGGACCCCTTTCAGTTATACCTGCTTGAGTCATGACACACCTACAATGTAAGCTTTATGTGAAATGTTCATGACCCTACAGAGGCAGCCTGTCCCTTGCAGTGGCTTTCTTCCTCTGGGAATTTAATTTTCTGTAGGAAATCCTCTCAAACTTATGGACAGTAGCATAGCATCATTAAGTATTTAAAGCACAACCAGTTGAAGACTGACCACACATCAATCACTTCATAGGATCTGAAATGAACTATTTCTATTGCCAAGAAATAAACTCCAAAATGGTTTCCAAATTATTTATAAGAAACACTTGTTTGACTAAGTCTCATCTTTGTCACTGTCCACTGGCAGCCACACCTGCCTGGGCCAGCTGGCAGCCACAAGTGTTGCAAAGGCGAGAAAACATAGGGGAAACTTATTTTTAAACAGTGTGTAACTGTTCAGTTATGCTTCCCAATAGCACACACAGTATGCTTTTGGGTGAAGTATACTAAATATATTATTCTGTTTCCAGACTTTCTGGACACTCTGTATTGCATTATTTTGTTTTTCCGAAAGAACAATAGGTCCTGTTGCTTTAGAGCGCTTCACCAGAAAACATGGAGCAGAGCATACTATTTGAAAGTGTAGACAACATGGATTAAAAATAATTTTATCTTGTGTTTCCTGACTGCGGACGTGTTGTAATATCCTCTCCTAAGGGACGTCAGTTTTGTCCTGTAGAAGATCATCTTCTCTAACCTCAGCTGGCTATGGCAATTTCCCCAGGGCCAATTCATTTCCTGTATCAGTTATTTAGGTCATTCTTCCCAAGATACCATGATTTTTCCTCATGGTGGTAAAAGAAATAAAGCACTCTTGCATGTTAAAAAGAAAAATCCACAAATAAATTTGTAACTAGATTAAGTTCATACTGAATTATACAAAAAGTTGTATTCATAATTTGTATATGTGAATTGTAAAAGCTGAGCATAATGGAATAGGCTTTTTAATTCAGTTTCTATTTTTAAGTTTAATTGTGTATAATTTTAAAATAGTTTTATCATTTGATTTTGCTAAAGTTTAAGTTTGTGTGCATGTGATCCATTACACTTGGCTATTTTTTGGTTGCAGTTGTCATTACACTTGGCAACAGGGTCTTAGTTTTGTGATGGGCGCCTGTAGTCCCAGCTACTTGGGAGGCTGAAGCAAAAGAATCGCTTAAGCCCAAGAATTGGAGATTGCTGTGAGCTGTGATGCCACAGCGCCCTATCCAGGATGAAAGCTTGAGACTCTGTCTCAAAAACAAACAAACAAACAAAAAACTTATATGCCAAAAAGGAAAGCCACACAAATAATATGGGAGAGAAATGTTCTTTAAGACTATAAGCTTAGAATATTGAGACTTCGGTATCATGAATATCTTCTCCATTTATTGGCAATGTTTTATTTAATATCTTGATAAGACTTTATATACATATAAAGTCTTAGAGACCAGAGTCCCACTTTATAGCCCTCAGTTGAGTGCCATGGCGTCACAGCTCACTGCAACCTCCAACTCCTGGGCTTAGATGATTCTCCTGCCTCAGCTTCCTGAGTAGCTGGCACTATAGGCACCCGCCACAACAACCAGCTATTTTTTTTGCAGTTTGGCCAGGGCTGGGTTCAAACCCACGATTCTCAGTATATGGGGCTGGTGCCCTACCCACTGAGCCACAGGCACCAGACCAAGATTTTATATTTTTATTGACAGAGTTCTTGAACACTTTTTGATTTATTCCTAGAAAAGATTTTCAGGTGTCACTAAAATGTTTATCTGTCTTTATTTTTTTATGCTGAAATATTTTAAAGTAAATTGATATCATACCCCTAAATATATCCATATGTATCTCTAAAAATTCAAGATATATATACCTGATTCCTTCTACCACTGAAACATACCTCACAGAAATGTACATATATATCAAGAAACACATATAACTATGTTCATAACAGTATTCTTTGCAATAAAAAAAGAAAAAATTTCAGGCTCCGCACCCTTAGCTCAGTGGTTAGGGTGCCGGCCACACACACCAGAGCTGGCACGTTCGAATCCAGCCTGGGCCCGCCAAACAACAATGACAACTACAACAAGAAGATAAAAAGCAGCTGGGTGTTGTGGCAGGTGCCTGTAGTCCCAGCAACTTGGGAGGCTGAGGCAAGAAAATCGTTTGAGCCTAAGAGTTTGAGGTTGCTGTGAGCTGTGAGGCCACGCACTCTAAAGAGGGCAACAGTGAGACTCTGTGTCAAAAAAAAAAAAAATTCAAATTTGAGATAACTCAAATGTCTCTCAACATTAGAAAAAGTAAACTATGATAAGTAAATATATGGAATAATGTACAGTAATGTAAAAAGAACAAATTAAAGCTCTTGCAACATGGACCGATCCCACAAATTTTATAACAATGAACAAAAGAGACACAACAGGGCACGTATGGTATAAATCTGTTCATACAAAATTCAAAGCCAGTGCTTGTCACTTATTTTTCAATGGTTCAGCAGATAAAATATACACAAATATCCATCAATAGAGATGTAAAGAAAACAAGATAAAATATTATTATTGTTATTATTTTTAAAATTAAGACAGTCTCACTTTTATCACCCTTGGTAGAGGGCCATGGCATCACAGTTCACAGCAATCTCTAACTCCTGGGCTCAAGCGATTCTCTTGCCTCCGCCTCCCTAGGAGCTGGGATACAGATGCCCAGCAGAGCACCTAGCTATTTTTTTTTGTTGTTTATTTAGCAGGCCTGGGATGGGTTTGAACTCACCAGCCCTGGAGATGTGGCCAGTGCCCTAACCATTGACTTATGGGTGCCACCTGGCAAAATAGAAAATATAAGGAAAGAATATGCAAAAGTTCATTGAACTATTTTGCTACTTTTCTGTAGGTTTTAGATTTCTCAAAATAAAAAAAAAAAAAAAAAAAAAGGAAAGGGTTCAAAAATCAGACAAAGGTAATTTATATTATTTATCAGTACAAACAGAGGTGGTAGAAAGATAAAGAAAATAATCACCAAAATTCCCAGCAGTGGCAACTTTGGGAAGGATGAACTTTTGCTGAGAGAAAGAAAGCCCTGTGAGACCCAGAATGGGAAGGAGGGTTCTGACACTGGCAGTTTCTTCCCCTACGTGTAAATGGACAAATTTCCTTTATAATTACATATTAAACTATACATATAAATTCTATGCAGCTTTCTGTATGCATATTTTACAAAAGATAAAAGATTAAAAACAATGCAATAAAATATACAAAAATACTTTCAAAGAAAAATTATTATAAACAAATACTGTATGATTGCTAAACATTATTATAAAAAATAAGCTGTTTTTGCTTTATAATAAGCCAATGTAAGGGATTTTTGCCATGTGAGTTAATACTTGAGTACACTTGGGTGGCGTCTGTGGCTCAGTGAGTAGGGCACTGGCCCCATATACCGAGGGTGATGGTTTCAAACCCGGCCCTGGACAAACTGCAACGACAAAAAAATAGCCGGGCGTTGTGGTGGGTGCCTGTGGTCTCAGCTACTCAGGAGGCTGAGGCAAGAGAATCTCCTAAGCCCAAGAGCTAGAGGTTGCTGTGAGCTGTGACGCCTCGGCAATCTACCAAGGGCAACAAAGTGAGAGTCTGTCTCTACAAAAAAAAAAAAAAAAACTTCAGCACACTCTATCAAAAGATACTTAGGGAGGACCAATTTTTGTGGCTAGCAATATAATAATGTCATCTTATTTTACATGGGATAGTTCTTCTATGACTATCAATTCTCAATCTTGTTTAGTTTGGTATTAGATAATATATTCTTCTAAATAACTCCTATGAATTGCAGTATGATACCCCAATATTCATTCTATAACAGTATATGCTACCTAGATATTCTAGTATATGCTACCTAAAAATTTGTTATAAGAAAACTCTGGCTGAAAGTTTTAGAATTATTCAAATATTATACATATGTTGTTCATGTATAAATTCTGCCTATTTTTTTATAGATTTTTCTGACTTAATCAGTAGGATTTTTGCAGTATTTTCTGTGAAACATTAAAATTCAACAGTGGGTCAGAGTTTCATATTCTCAAAAAGAGAATATGTCATATTAATTTAGTTGATTTGTTGTCTTCTGAGTCTTCTAAATCAATATCAAAGTCTAAGTCATCATCACTTTCTTCATTTCTTCTGCAGCTTCTATGGTTGGAACTTTCATTATTTCCAAGATTTTCTTTTTTTTCTGATTCTTCATTAAACCTAAAGATGGAAAAAAACCCTTCTAATTACTTTTCAGGTTTTCATTATTTGCCTATGTAGCTTGAAAAGACTTTTACTACTAACATGTATTTCTTTCTTAACAGAAGTCTAATGAAATAAATATAGAGAAAAAGATCTTTGAACATTAATTTAACTCAAGACCCAACTAATTCTAAAACTACTGTCACTAAAGTAGGCTCACAGCAATTAATACATATATCCATTAAAGTTGTTACATAAAGGCTGGGCATGGAGGCTCATGGCTATAATCCCAATGCTCTGGGAGGGTGAGGGTGGTAGACCTCTTGAACTCAGGAGTTCAAGATCAGCCTGAGCAAGAGTGAGACCCCATGACAACTAAAAATAGAAAAAATCAGTCAGGTGTTGTGGTGACAGCTGCTGGATGGTGTAGGGGTGGCACTGAGGTTGAAGGATCACTTGAACTCTAGAGTTTGAGGTTGCTGTGAACTAGGTTGATGCCATGGCATTCTAGCCTGTGCAACAGAAGCACAACTCTGTCTCAAAAAAAAAAAAAAGAATTTAAAAGAAGTTGTGATATATAATGTAATTCTTTTGTAATGAATGTGAACCTAATAAATATTTTATTTTCCTAAATATATAAAGTATTACTGTAATGACAGGCAGAGAAAAGTCTACATTTGAGATATAGTGCAAGGTAAGACTAAGTTACAGAACACCTCACAAAAAGAAAAGTTATATATCAATTACTAAGAATAAAATCCAAACATAAAAGGGAATACTCACGGAATAACAATGTCTTCTTTCTTTCCACATTTTGCGCAAACTTCAAGTTCACAGGCACATGGTCTACACATTATGTGATAAGAATCTTTCACTGTCTTTCGTAAACATTTAACACTAGAAGTGAAAAAGAATCAAATATTAATTTTTACTAATCACTCAAGATTTATTTGTTAAAGGGTATGACTCAATGCATACATGAAAAGCCTAAAATAAAAAATTAAAATTCCTAGATTTTAATCTCAGATATTTATCTTATGTTGCTTTTAAAATTAATCTAGTATTTCTCGATAAAAGTTTATAGATAGATAATAATAGTTTATTACAGATAATAAATACATATTTATTATCTACTTTCATAAGGTTGTTAAAGTATAGAAAACTAAAAAATGTAAAAATGTTGGGCAGCACCTGTGGCTCAGTGAGTAGGGCACCAGTCCCATATACCGAGGGTGACGAGTTCAAACTCGGCCCCAGCCAAACTGCAACAAAAAAGTAGACAGGTGTTGTGGCAGGTGCCTGTAGTCCCAGCTACTCAGGAGGCTGAGGCAAGAGAATCACCAAAGCCCAAAAGCTGGAGGTTGCTGTGAGCTGTGACACCACAGCACTCTACCAAGGGTGACAAAGTGAGACTCTGTCTCTAAATAAATAAATAAAATGTAAAAATGTGTTAAAACAAGATCAATATACAAAAACCTATTGTATTTCTATTATATATAATCCAAAAAAGAAAAAAAAAATACTTAGATATAACAAAAGAAATGCAAGACCAATACAAAAAAAACTAACAGCACTTTGAGAGAAACTAGACCTAACTCTATGGAAAGGTATCTGGTGTTTATGGATTGGAAGATTTCTTTTCTTTTTGAGACAAGAGTCTCACTTTGTCACCCTTGGTAGAATGCCTTGGTATTATAGCTCACAGTAACCTCAAGCTCTCGGGCTCAAGCGATTCTCTTGTCTCAGCCTCCCTAGTAGCTGGAACTATAAGCGCCGGCTACAACGCCCGTCTGTTTTTAGAGATGGGGTCTTGCTCTTGCTTTGGCTGGTCTCAATCCCACGAGCTCAGACAATCCACCTTTCTTGGCCTCCCAAAGTGCTGGGATTATAGGTGTGAGCCACCATGCCTGGCTGGAAGACTTCTTATAATATTGGAAGACAGCAATACTACTCCAACTGATCTATACATTCAGTACACTCTATTAAAATTTCAGTGGCTTTTTTCCTGCAGAAATTAGCAAGCTAACTCTAAAGTTCACAAGGAAATTCTAGAGACCCAAGACAGCCAAAACATCTTAAAAGGAAGAATAAAACAGGAGGATCTACACACTTTCTCATTTCAAATCATACTACAAACCTACAGTAATCTAGACTGCGTAGACCTGACTTAAAGAACTCTTTGGCTCAAGTGATTCTCTTGCATCAGCTTCTCAAGTAGCCGAGACTACACATGCCCACAACAACGCCTGGCTAGTTTTAGAGACAGGGACTGGCTGTTGCTGAGGCTGGTCTTGAACTCCTGTGCTCAAGCAATCCATCCACCTCTGCCTCTCGGAGTGGTAGGATTACAGGTGCGAGTCATTATGTCCAGCCTTATAGTAAAGAAAAAGGAAGAGAGAAGTAATGATAAGAACAGAAATTAATAATATTGAAATCATGAAAATGAAGCCTGTAGTCCCAGCTACTTGGGAGGCTAAAGCAAGAGGATTGCTCAAGCCCAAGAGTTTGAGGTAGCTGTGAGCTAGGACACCAGGACACTCTACCTAGAGAGACCGAGTGACACTCTGTCTCAGAAAAAAAAGAATATTTTTACCATCAATTCTATGTACATAAATCCCATAGCTGTTGAAATGGACAAATCTTTGGAAAGATATAAAATCAAAATTCATCAAAGAAAAATGTAATCATAGTTTAAAAATCACTAAACTTCAGGACCTAAATGACTTCACTGATTAATTCTATCAACAATTTAAGAAATGTTACAAATTATACACTAACCCTCCCCAAAAACATCATAAGAAGGAAGATTTTCAACTTATTTGATGAGGTCTTAATATCAAGATTGAAAAAAAAAGACAAGATTACAAACTTGTATCTCCAACAACATAAATATAAAAATGTATCACAAAATTTTAGTAAAGCAAATATAACAATGTATAAAAACTAGCAATTTATACAAAATTCATGGCCAACTGGGACTTATTCCAAGAAAACAAAGATGGTTCAACATTCAAAAACCAATAAATGAAATTCACCAAAGCAATGTTCAAAGGCAGAAAAACTATATGATGATTTCAAAAGATATGAAAAAAGCTTTTACAAAATTTGACACCATTTGCCATGTTTTATCATGTATAATGTGCTGTTAGGTATAATGCACACCCATGTTTTCTGCTTAGACTGCTTTTTTTTTTTTGGAGACAGGGCCTCACTTTATAGCCTGCAGTAGAGTGCCTTGACGTCACAGCTCACAGAAACCTCAAATTCTTTTTTCTTTTTTTTTTTTTGAAGTTTATGGCCGGGGCTGGGTTTGAACCCGCCACCCCCGGCATATGGGGCCAGTGCCCTACATTTTGAGCCACAGGCTTCAGAAGTGAAGTGTTCATTGACCTGGAAGATCTGAGACTAACTAAAATCTGCTTCAACAAACCATAAGTGGTCAAATCAGACCCTGCCAAGCCAACATTCCTAAATCTTTTTCCTTACCCTGGAGCCCAAAAACTTGCCCCAGATCCCAAACTGGGGAGATAGATTTGAGCCCACTCCTTTTCCTCTGCTGTCTAGTTTTGCAATTATGCCTTTGCTTTCTTTTTCTTTCTTATTTTCATTTTTTTTAGGATGGAATCTCACTCACCTTAGAGTAATATGTAGTAATAGCTCACAGCAACCTCAAACTCTTGGGCTCAAACAATCCTCTTGACTCAGCTTCCTGAGTAGCTGGGACTACAGGTGCCTGTCATAATGCCTGGCTAGCTTTTATATTTTTAGTGAAGACAGGGTCTCACTCCTGCTCAGACTGCCCTGAGCTCAAGCAAACTACCAGCCTCAACCTACCAGAGTGCAAGGATTACAGGTGCGAGTCACCATGCCTGGCCTTAACGCCTTTCTTTTCTTAAAAGCAAGTGCCACAAAGTAATGGCTTCTGTGTGCATTGGGCAGTGAACACATTTGCTCAATAACATATAAATTCTTATTTATTAGATGGACCTTTATCAAAATAAGAAACTTTTTTCTTCATAAAACACTATTAAGGTGTTACAGATGAAGAGGGTCTGGGCTGCCCATTACTGTCAGCCAATTAACAGAGATAGGGACAGGTCCACCAAACTTAGTCAGAAGGCCAGTGATTCTGGAGAACATGAGAGTAGCCTCTCCAAGACTGTTCTGTTTTTTCATTTCCAAATCACAAGTTATATTCATAATGGTTCACAATAAAGACCACAATAACCCTATTTTAAGTAATAATCAGCACAACTCAATGACAATTTATTACAACATTTCCAATTCAAAAGTTAATTCCTATACTATTCAAGATGGGCATCTTTAGGGTGAGAGTTAAATTTATGAAACAGTGTAGGGATTGCAGTGAAATTTGCCCTTTTCCCTTTGGTTGGTTCGCTGAAAGATCAACTCACAATCATGGTACATTAGTACGAGAAGGATTTATTTCCAAAAACCATGCACATTGGGGAAACCACAAGAATGATGGTTAGGAGAGCTGCATAGATGGCTTTTGGAAGGGAGGAGGAGAGAATGTGGGAAGTATAGGTGCAGTAAGTGGGTTTTTTTTTTGGGGGGGGGCATGTAGATAGAGGGAAACAAATTGATTTGTAAATTAACCTGAGAGACAGATATTGTTTTTCAAATGACCTTGGAGCCTCTAATAGCATGTGATAAGGAGGCCAGCAGCCCCTCCAGATTTTAGGTAGACAGAGGAAAAGCTTCATTTAATGTTTTGTAATTATGAATGGCCTTTCATTCAAAATAATATTTACAACAAGGAGTCATATTTTGGGGCAAAATTTCCTTAGCTCCTTCAACAGTAAGAATGAAAGACAGGTGACCAAACCAGCTATGTCATGTCAGCCCTAGCCTGGCAGACTCCACCTTACTCTTACTAAATGTGCTTTCAAGGGGAATGAAAAAACGAGCCAGAGGCTGGCAGAAAATATTTGCCAAACTCATATCTGATTTGTACCCATAATATATAAAGTACATGCAAAACTCAGTAAGAAAACAAGAAGCTAAAGATCTGGACAGAAATGCCACCAAGGAAGAAATGGGGATGCAAAACGAGCACATTAAAAGATGTTTACCAGGTGGTGCCTGTGGCTCAGTGAGTAGGGCGCCAGCCCCATATACTGAGGGTGGTGAGTTCGAACCCAACTCCCAGCCAAACTGCAACAACAATAGAAAAAAAGATGTTGGCTCAGCGCCAATGGCTCAAGCTGCTAAGGCACCAGCCATATACACATGAGCTGGCGGGTTCAAATCCAGCCTGGGACCGCCAAACAACAATGATGGCTGCAACCAAAAACTAGCCGGGCATTGTATTGGGCGCCTGTAGTCCCAGCTACTTGGGAGACGGAGGCAGGAGAATTGCTTGAACCCAGGAGTTGGAGGTTGCTGTGAGCTGTGATCCCATAGTACTCTACCCAGGGCGACAGCTTGAGGCTCTGTCTCAAAAAAAAAAAAAAAAAAAAAAAAAAAAAAAGATGTTTACCATCACTGGCCAAAGAAAGCAAATTAAAGTTACAATGAGGTACCCCTAACTCATTTATCACTAAAATAGAACAAAACAAAACCTTTGCAATCCTAAGCATTGTTGAGAAAGCAGAACATCAGAAACTCCCATATACTGCTGGTAAGAATTCAAAAGATATAACCACTTTGAAAATAACTTGTAAGTCTCCTATAAACATACTCTTAACATAACTCAGCAAACTCACTGCTAGAAACTAAAGGAACTAAGGAAATTTCACCCTCATGACTATTTGTTATAAACAGTACTTTAAAGGCTGGGCATGGTGGCTCACGCCTGTAATCCTAGCACTCTGGACAGCCCAGGCAGTGGATCACTTGAGCTCAGGAGTTTGAAACCAGCCTGACCAAGGGTGAGATCACGTCTCTAAAAAGTAGCTCCAAGCGTTGTGGTGGGTGCCTGTCATCCCAGTTACTTGGGAAGCTGAGGCAAGAAGTTCACTTGAATCCAAGAGCTTCAGGTTGCTGTGAGCTATGATGCCAGAGCTCTCTACTCAGGGCACCAGAGTGAGTCTCTGTCTCAAAAAAAAAAAAAAAAAAAGAATACTTTGAATTAAAAGGCCATTGGAGATCAGAAAGCATTTACATCCAACTGACCTGATCAAAAGATCAGAGGGGGGCAACGGACTTCCTTTCCTCACCCAAATGCTAGCCAACCTGGCTCTCAGACTAATTTACAATAAATTCAATAATAAATGTTTTCTCCATTTATTCAATCTCCCCTAGCAACCACTTGTTGCATCTATACTCTACCCCCCCATCATAAAAGGCATCTATTAAAGAATTTGACCATCATTGAGACGCTGGGTAATCACACTTGGTCCCCATGTGCATGTTATTTCAAAATAATCCACTTCAATTAAGTAATTAATTGATTAATCTGCTTTAGTTGTGAATTGATCTTTCAGTGAACTTTTTGGGGAAAAGGACAAGTTTTTCCATGCCCCTCCAATATTTACCCAAGCAAACTGAAAACGTATGTTCATATAAAACCCTGTACATGAACGTTATGGCAGCATAATTCATAATTACCCCAAATGAGCAAAAGCAAAATGTCTATCTACTGCATCCTTACAATGTGATACTACCCAACAATAAAATGGACTGACTACTGATTCACAGTACAGGGATGATCTCAAATTTATTATGTGGTGCTAAACAAGCCAGAATCAAAATACTATAGACTATATGATTTCACAGAGATGACATTCTGGAAAAGGCAAAAGTATAGAGAAAGAAAACAGATCAGTGTTTGCCAGGGGTTGGAAGTGAAGGAAGAGCGACTACGGAGTGACGTGAAGGAAAGTTGAGGGGAATGGAAATTGTTCATATTTTGACTGTTATGAATGTGTACAGTTGTGAGATCAACATCACAATCAAAACTTTAAAAACTGTATATTACAAATGGTAAATGTTACTTCAGGAAAATTATAACTCAAGGTCCCTGGTTAGGAAAAATAAATTAGAATCCTTTTTTTTTTTTTTTTAATCTCTTTGATATCTGATTGAAATGAAAATAATTACCCAAAATTTTTTGTTAAATATTTTGGTATGTTTGTGATTGTGTTTTAGCAGTCCAAAAAGCTGTACTTTGGCTCAGCGCCCATAGCACAGTGGTTATAGCACCAGCCACATGCTCCGAGGGTGGCAGGTTGAGGGTGGCAGGTTCCAACACGGCCAGGGCCAGATAAACAATAATGACAATTGCAATAACAAGAACAAAAATGCTGGGCGTTGTGGCAGGCACCCGTAGTCCCAACTATTTGGGAGGCTGAAGCAAGAGAATTGCTTAAGCCCAGGAGTTTGACGTTGCTATGAGTTGTGACGTCATGGCACTCTACCAAGGGCAACACAGTGAGACTCTGTCTCAAAAAACAAAAACAAAAACAACAAAACTCCCCAAAAGCTGTACTTCATTACTCTGCAATTAAAAAAAAAAAAAAAAGATTAAAAAACTTTTATACCATTAGAATATACATGAATAAAATTCTAATAATCCAAAAGGATTAGGAAGATTTTCACAATGTTTTTCAGCTTCAATGTTTTTCAACTTTTAAAATAATGACGAAGGGGTGGCGCCTGTGGCTCAAAGGCGTAGGGTGCCTACCCCACATGTCAGAAGTGGTGGGTTCAAAACCAGGCCTGGCCAAAAACTGTAAAAAAAAAAAAAAAAAAAGAAAATGACAAAGAAGTTTGTCTTGGTTAGGTTCATCTGAGGCTTCAAGACAATTAGAATATGTTTTCATTTCTATGAATATTTTGCTTCATACTAGACCCCTGGGATAAACAAATCCTTAAATATTCAAACTGGTAATGCACAAATAAAACTGTAGTCACAGAACTGTGGGTGTTCCAATTTACATGTAAAGTAGGATTAAGATGGCAGACTTTTTTTGGGAATTTGGAGTCAAAAGATCCTGATTCTACATTTTCTAACTCATCTAGTCACAAGAACACAGAGCTTATTAAAATCCAGATTCCTCAGATCTGTGTGTTCTTTACATAAACATTTTGGAATGTGTCTCAAGAATTGTCAGTTCGGGCAGCACCTGTGGCTCAAAGGAGGAGAGCGCCAGTCCCATATGCCGGAGGTGGTGGGTTCAAACCCAGCCCTGGCCAAAAACTACAAAAAAAAAAAGAATTTATCAGTTAAACTCTTCTAGAAATTCTATTTACACAATCATTTGAGAACTCCTGACCTACATCAAAGTAATACTGCCTTGACATTCAAGCTTGGGTACTCCAACATTGCTATTGCTGGTAGAGGGTATAATGGACAATTTGGAGAACATCAAGAATGCTATTGCTAAAAGCAATTACACTTCTTCAAATTTAAATTCTTCTGAAAATCAATTACATTTTGTTAGGATAGTAGCTCTGAATATATCTATTTTACAGCAAGGCAAGGATATATACATATATACAATAAAAAATGACAATTTTCCTTTTTTATAAATGGAAAAGATACCTACAAAATGTAAATTATATAAATGTTAGAACTTTACAACCTTCTAGTTTCTCTGTCACAAAAGTGGCATCTTGGGCAGTGCCTGTGGCTCAAGGAGTAGGGCGCTGGCCCCATATACCAGAGGTGGTGGGTTCAAACCCAGCCCTGGCCAAAAAAAACCCCCCCAAAACAACTGGCATCTCAGGGTGACACCTGTGGCTCAAAGGAGTAGGGCACCGGTCCCATATACTAGAGGTAGCAGGTTCAAACATGGTCCCTGGCCAAAAACTGCAAAAACAGATAAGTGGCATCTCAGTGTGCCTTCTTTTAAAAACTCTTAATCCAGGGCAGCGCCTGTGGCTCAAGGAGTAGGGTGCCCACCCCATATACCAGGGGTGGTGGGTTCAAGCCTGGCCCCAGCCAAAACTGCAAAACAAACAAACAAACAAACAAAAAATTCTTAATCCAGGCTTTAGCCCTAATGGGAATTACAGTGAAAAGAGGTCTGGAAACAATAGTTACTGCATTTTTTTTTCCACATTAATACATTTACAGGTCCAAAGAATCTTGATCTTAAGTATGAGCATGATCTAGATAATATTATTATTATTATTTTTTAGAAACTGAGTCTCATTCTATCGAGGGTCTCTATCAGAGTCTCATTCTCACTCACTATAGTTGAGCGCTGTAATGTCATAGCTCACAGCAACCTCCAATTCCTGGGTTTAGGTGATTCTCTTGCCTCAGCCTCCTGAGTAGCTTACACTACAGGAGCCCGCCACAATACCCAGCTATTTTTTTGTTGCAGTTTTGCTAGGGCCAGGTTCAAACCTGTCACCCTCGGTATAAAGGGCCGGCGCCTTACCCACTGAGCCACAGGCGCCCCCTGATTTAGATATTATTTTAATGGTAGGAGATATGCATTCCAAGTTGTCATAAAACCTAAGAAGTATCAAAATGTCTGTAAATTCTTTAATCACTCCTGGGCTTTTTCCTTATGAAATTTATGGTGAATTCAGGAAACAAAAATATTTCAGTCCAAAATATACTTCTCTGATGCATTTTGCTTGTGGCTATTCATAAGGCAGGCAAACTGAAGCAGCCCTGCAAAGCTGTCTTTTGTGAGAGACATTTGCATCTGTAGAGGAAATAAAGTGAAGTAAACATAGATGCCAGCAGGCTTTCTCTGAAGGCCCCCAAGTACGGATCTAGGAAAGATTAACATTAAAGAAGAGGCTGACACCTTTAACCTTCTGACTGAAGGAAGTATTTATTACAGGAACTGAGGGGCTGGTACCCGGGGGGTTTCATCTGCATAATCCAGATCGCCTTTGCCAGCCACATGGCTCCTTTTCTCGCCCTGCCATAACCTGCTTTGCCATGCTCTGAGGACCTCTATTCCGTCTATAACCTTAAGATGATATAAAAGTGCCAACCATCTTACCATTTCTTCTGTACTCTGTATGACTCCCATGTACCTACGTGCACATACTAAAACTTGTATGCCTTTTTTCTCAAACTGTTTGGTTTTATAGACTCATTGTATAGAAATCTCAAGGGAAAAACTTTAACTTTTTCCTTATAGTGGTAGATACAAACTTTAAATTCACCTAAATATAAATGTCCTAATTTCCCTTGACTAGGGAGTCCATTGATAAGAAAACTTCAGAGATGCTAAAATAATGAGAGTTCACTTTCTTTTCATTTTTCTATGGAGTACAATTCCTGGAAGAAATAAAGCCATCCTGACTATGCATATAACTCAACTAATCATTTTAGTGGAAACTGGTCAAATAAAAACACTATGTTACTGATAAAGGAGACAGTAATATACTTTTTAGAAAATATCAACGTATCTTTTTTTTATAATGAAAAACACACAAAGAGGCCAGGCATAGTGGTTCCTGTCTGTAATCTCAGCACTCTGGGAGGCCAAGGAAGGAGGATCCCTGGAACCCAGGAGTTTAAGACCAGCCTGATGGAGAGCAAGACCCCCTCCTCTGCCAAAAACAGAAATTAGATGAGCATTGTGGCAGATGCCTGTAGTCCCAGCTACTTGGGTGGCTGAGGCAGGAGGATCACTTGAACCCAGGAGTTTGAGGTTGTTGTTGTAGGATAATATTTAGAAATAAACATATCCTACATCAAGCACACAAAGTGAATTCAGTGTGAGTTTAAAATGACTTGCTTTTCTGAGGCTTAAGGGACTTGGACCACCCTGGGTTACAGGCAGAGTTGGCTTCCTTGGAGTTATAAAATTCCTTAATCCATTTCTCTGAAGCTGTACACCCCGTGAAGCCTGAGATCAAAGGGCATGCCACCCTTCCTCAGAGATAGGGCCAGAGGGTTGATGTATGTTAACAACATATATTATTTTGAAAATAGGGGAAAGATCTATTAAATAGGTCTAAATAAGTAGGGAAAGACCACTGGATTAGACTGGTAAACTGGAGACCTATAATCTAGCCCAGTCTTGCTTTGTCTTTACCACAGAATCTTTGAAAGTCACCTTAACTTTTGTAAGTCTCACTGTTTATAAAGGGTATCAAAAGTGCTGGCACCTTACATGAATAATAAAAGTGGCATCAAATTATACTAGTATTACTGTCTTGGTCACCTCCACAATTCACAGTTAAAAATGAAAAAAACCAGGCTCGGCGCCTGTAGCTCAAGAGGCTAAGGCACGAGCCACATACACCTGAGCTGGCGGGTTCAAATCCAGCCTGGGCCTGCCAAACAACAATGACGGCTGCAACCAAAAAAATAGTCGGGCGATATGGCAGGCACCTGTAGTCTTAGCTACTTGGGAGGCAGAGGCAGGAGAATTGCTTGAGCCCAGGAGTTGGAGGTTGCTATGAGCTGTGATACCAGGGCACCCTACCCAGGACTACAGCTTGAGGTTCTGTCTCAAAAAAAAAAAAAAAAAAAAAGTGTGGCACCTGTGGCTCAACCCAGTGGGGCACTGGCACCATATGCCGGAGGTGGCGGGTTCAAGCCCAGCCCCGGCCAAAAATTGCAAAGGAAAACAAAACAAAACAAACAAAAAATAAAACCCTTAATTTTTTGATGACTTTGTTGTGATAGCAACATTAACTTTTATATTCCATAATCAGCATACCAACATCTGGAAGATTTATGTAAGGCAAGTAAAATTTCTCCTCTACCCTCTTTGGGTCTTCCACTGGGACTGACATAAAGCCAACAAGTACTTTCTAGAATTAAGAGGCTTTATTTTACTCTGCTACAACTTTTCTGGCACCACCTTCATTTTCTTGTTATTGCACCTTAACCTTTACCACAATTTCAGCTCCATTTGTAGTATTCTTACGTATGTGATGAGTAGGTGCTTTTGTAAACAGCGAGCTGAGTCACTCCACTCTTGTACAAATAACAGAAACTCAACATTGATAGAGTTTCATAAAGTCCCATTTCCTGCAATGGCTCTAAGTAATCTGTGTTCCACATAGGAAGATTCTAAAACCATGCTATGGATTACATCATATACTATTTATAAAATGCTTTTAAGGAAACAATATCCCCACATTTCCAAGTACTCTGAGTGTATGAAATTAAAACTTATTTCCTCATGTCTCTAAATTAGGTGTTTGAAAGTAAATGGAGTGGTAATATTACCTTGTCTTAGGTAGTTCTTAAGTTCTTAAAATAATTCTTCAGAGTACAAAATATTCACCTCTGACCAAAAATAGTTTAGAAAAAAAAGAGAAAATAAAAATTATTCAATATTTTAAGGCAGCTAATTTTAAGTCAAAGCTTGCTAAACCAATGTTCAAAAGTAGTCTTCATGCCTTGGTGAACAAACAATAGAAGCAACAAAAACTCTTAACTTTCACCTTCAAAAATATTAAGACTGAGATCATGGGCAAGAATAAAGCCAGAATTTATAGTCACCACATAATAAAATGTGATGTGAAGAACTATATGGGATCAAAATTCCACTGCAGACATTTTAATATATCTGGAATGTGGTGACACAATTCTCCTATCACTAATTAACCTTCAGCACCTCAGCCCTATTATAAGAAATATGAGAACTGAAAAGAACAGGCAAAGAGGCCAACGTGCATTGCCACACATTTGTACACATGGAGGGAGATTAAACCGCAGAATATGACAGTTTAGAAGAAGGAAAAAAACCCAGTTTTTAAAAACTAGAAATCCAGACACTAAACCAAGATTCCAAGCATTGGTTTTTCTTCATTAAATGAATGTATTTGAAATACACGAAAGCTTCCTTTTGATAAACAACTTTGGTTAATGTGCATGGATCACCAAAGGTTATGTAATGAGAGGAAAGAAATTTATGTGGAACCAAAGACTGCTTGTGATTATCTGTACTGTGCAAGAAAGGAAACAGGATTCTTGTTCATCTTCCCTTCATTCCCTGGTGTTCTCTTTGCAGGGTACTCCTCTATAAACATTGTTTATTATCACTCTTCTACCTTTAAGTTATGTCTTTTCTAAACTGATCTCTCGTTTTTTCACTTCATTATTCCTTTGCATCCTTAACTCTATTCTCCGGATCTCCTTCCCCTTTTACTTACACATAGGACCTCTTATAACCTGTCCAAGTGTTATCTGTGGACCCATCTCTCCTAATAATAATTGTAAATTTTATTGTAAATTGTAAATAATTGTAAATTTCTTGTTGTCAGATATACAACACAGTGTCTATAAACAACCTCTTGTACATTGAGGATGCTATTTAAAATAATTGCAAATTGAACCAAAGTTCTTATCTGTCATCCCTAATAATTTTTTTTATGTTTGGAAATTAAAAGACCTATGCTTGGGATAATATCCCCCATCATAAACCTGGATTCTTTCCCAGAAACAATTTTTGTTTCTAATAAAACAAATGAAGTACAGTGATTATCTTTCAAATCCAGTCCAGTTTCCTGGTTCTTTTTTCTTTCTTTCTTTCTTTCTTTTTTTTTTTTTCTGAGATAGTCTCACTCTGTGGTCCTGGGTAGAGTGCCCTGGCATCATAGCTCACAGCAACCTCAAACTCTTGGCCTTGAGCAATCCTCTTGCCTCAGCCTTCCCAGTAGCTGGGACTACAGGCACCTGCCACAATACCTGGCTAGTTTTTCTATTTTTAATAGAGACTGGGTCTCACTCTTGCCCTGAGTTGGAACTCCTGAGTTCAATTCACCCCTACCTGCGTCGGCCTCCCAGAGTGCTAGGATTAGAGGTGTGAGCCACTGTGCCCAGCCTCTAGTTTTGTGGTTCTTATAGTTTATGAAAAACTTGGTTATACAAGAGAAAGTTTACTCTTTTTCCCTCACCGTTTTAACAAGACAAGGTTTTCTAATAGTTGTATTTTTATCTTTTAAGTGAATACTTTGTGTTGGTTAGTTTAAAATATAGGAATTGTTTAAGTCATAGTGGATGGTTTTGTGTCAAACCTTAAGAATACATTAAAATGAAAGCCAGGAATAAGAGAATATGAAATTTTAAAAATTCAGGTTCTAATTTTGAATCTGCTGCTTACTAGCTATGCATAGGGTAAGTCACCTAATTTTCCAAGATCACTCATGTGCAGTTCCTAACTCTACAGGGCTATTATCAGCATTAGAACCCAATGTATGTGGCAGAGCTTAAAATATTAAGTTCAACATGAATATCCTAATTATCTACCTAATTAAAATGCAATCAGAAAATAGAAAAACTCATTAAGTTCTAGGGTTAAAGTTAAACCCAACTATATGTAACCACCTCAGAAAGGCTAAGTACTCACCATCTTTTCCTTTCCATGTACCCTGCTTCTACAAACTGCATCAGCTTCCTAAAAATTCTCTGACAAATTCCAGCAATAATTCTCACAATTGGGGCGGTGCCTGTGGCTCAATGGAATAGGGCACCAGCCCCATATGCCGGAGGTGGCGGGTTCAAATCCAGCCCCAGCCAAAAACTGCAAAATAATAATAATAATAATAATAATAATAATAATAATAATAATAATAGTAATTCCCACAATCCCACAATGGAGTATAATTCCTCATTTTAAGGAAATTCTTAGTATTCTAGTTTCTACCTTTTACACTGAAAATGCAAATTGGAAAGGATTTATGGTTTAATCTCTGAGATATTAAACCATACAAGTAAAACTGCATTTCCAAAATGCCAAGAAAAGATGGTTATATAATATCAAAGCTATTTCTACATCTCAGAGAACAATCTTTACTAAACATACTCTATTGATCTAAGACATATTCTCTGCAATGCCATTCCTAATCCTTATTCATGGAATTCACACTGTATTATGGGGGGAAAAGTACTCAAATGAATAGTTTTCCTCAGCTGTTTCTGTGTTCATAGGGGTAGAAGGGAGAAAGAAAAGACCTTAACTGTAGTTGAAGTCTTCACTACCTTTTAATTGTGCGTCCACTCTGGCAGACAGCACATATTGTCTGATCATCTTCATCCTAATAACCTCTGTCACCACAAACCTACCCGAATTTTCAAATAAATTACACAGGTACATATGTATCTGTATGCATCCAGAGAGAGGAAAGGCTAAGAATGAAGGGTTTAATCATTCAAGATCCCCTCTCCTGTTATATTTTTAAACAAGTTCTTTTCCTTCCTAATTTATTATGTTCTTGTGTAGCAGTCTGTAATCAAACTTTCACTAGTCTAGTAATATGGTTTTAATGTATTTATTTCTAGCAACATATTTATTTCAATTACATTAATTGGAATCTCGCTCAGAGTTTACTGCACAATTTAATTCAATATTTAAAAACTCTAATTCTTCTCTTTCAGCCAATATACTTTACAAAACGTAACGGATATAACTGGTATGAATGACACCTTCTATTTCCATTTAGTCTAATAATAACCTTAATAACAAAAATGAAGGTTGAAACATGGGGTAGGAGTAGGGTAGGGAACTGAAAATCTATCATTTAAATAATCTAATGGCTACATTAATTTAAGTGGTACAAATAAAACTATAAAGTCTGTTTTTAGGCACTAACACATAGATTAAATATCTAACTTTTACCAATAACTTTTATAGTCTATACCATTTCTTTCTGTGATATGGCCTATCCTTAAGGCACTCACCTTTGTTCATTACCCTTCTCTGGCTATGATCCTACTGCTGGTTGAGTATTGCTTATACTAAATGATTGAGACCAGCAGTCTTTTGGTTTTTTGTTTTTTGGTTTTTTTTTTTAGATTTTTGGGATATTTTGCATTATACTTTATTTTAAGCATCCCAAATCCAAAAATCCAAAATCTGAAATGCTCCCAGGAGAATATCCTTTGAACATCATGTTGACACTCTGGAAGTTTAAGATTTTGGGTGGCGCCTGTGGCTCAGTGAGTAGGGCGCCAGCCCCATATACTAAGGGTGGAGGGTTAAAACCCGGCCCCAGCCAAACTGCAACAAAAAAATATTCAGGCGTTGTGGCATGCGCCTGTAGTCCCAGCTACTCGGGAGGCTGAGGCAAGAGAATTACCTAAGCCCAAGAGCTGGAGGTTGCTGTGAGCTGTGACACCACAGCATTCTACCTAGGACGATAAAGTGAGACTCTGTCTCTCAAAAAAAAAAAAACAAAGAAGTTTCAGATTTTGGAGCACTTTGAATTTCAGACTTGGGATGTTCAACCTAAATTATTAAATATAAAACTTTAGCATTTCCATTTCGATTATCAATTATGACACAAACTAATGCCTTTTTCCTTTAGACACTTGTTTTATTCAAAGATTTTACAGTGAACCATTTAATTTTCAGATGTCTTGAAACAAACATATCCTTTAAAGAACAAAAAGGCTCAGCGCCTGTAGCATAGTGGTTACAATGCCAGCCACATACACCGAGGCTGGCAAGTTCGAACCCAGCCCAGGCCAGCTAAACAATGACAACTACAACAAAAAACAGTCGGGCATTGTGGTGGGTACCTATAGTCCCAGCTACTTGGGAAGCTGAGGCAAGAGAATTGCTTAAGCCCAAGAGTTTGAGGTTGCTGTGAGCTGTGACGTCACAGCACTCTACCAAGGGTGACATAGTGAGACTGTTTCACAAAATAAATAAATAAAAATAAAGAATAAAAAAAAGCAAAAAATTTTTCCAGAGTAATTCATTTAAAAGAATATCCATTTATTTTTCTTTTTCACTGATTTTTACAATACATCAAAACAGAAGCTAGTGCTTAAAATACGCAGAGTATAGGGTTAGCCACTTAAATCATGAATCTAAGATTACATGGAGATCAATATCTATGTGTAGACTGATCAGGGCACATGGCACACATTATTCCTCAGGGACCTTCTAGTGAGCAGTATGCTGAGTCTCTTAAGTAGTGAAAGTAAGTACACCTTGAATGTTTACTGCCCTTTAAAAGTAGATGGCTAGGGTGGCACTTGTGGCTCAAGGAGTAGGGTGCCAGACCCATATACCATATACCATACATGTTGGGTTCAAACCTGGCCCTGGCCAAAAACTGCCGAAAAAAAAAAAAGTACTGTAGTAAAAGTAGATGGCTACTGTTAAAAGTAAATTTGGTCTAAAGCTACTGCCTCTGTGAATCTTTTAAGTTTGGCCTAAAGATTTCTCTGTATATAGTGAATCCTAACCTAACTTGATGTGTAAACAAACTATAATCTACTCTTATAACAAGTAAGCAAGTCTCACGCACTCACAGCCATTTAAAGCAGTTTCACGTGAGGCAAGTGCCATCCAACTGTGTCTGTACTTCTCTTCCACTTTCTGTATGCTCTCCTTTTCCTGTCCATAAATGTTACCTGATCATGTGGCAGCCCTGGAGTTGCCCTGAACCTATTCTGGTTCTAGAGGCTGCCTGACTCTTTAATCGTTCTTTGCTCAATCAAATTCTGTTAAGTTTGTCTAAAATTTTTCTTTTAATATTACCTATCTAAAAATTATGGTTATAGCTAGTTCAAGGAGACTCTTGTCATAGTGTTTGCTCAACAAATACAAGTAATGAATACCAACTAATAGACAAATATAATAATACAGTGCCAGGGAAGGAGTACTAGGTACTGTCATGAATTTAACCATAAGTAGGTAGGTATATCTGGTGCTCTCTGTACACTGATTTCTTACTTTGAAAAATGTACGGTGATACTCTTTATTAAGTACAATTCTAGGGGTATAGAATTTCTTCCTTTTAAAAACAGGGGTTGAGGCGGTGCCTGAGGCTCAGTGCGTAGGGTGCTGGCCCATATACCGAGGGTGACGGGTTCAAACCCAGCCCCCGCCAAACTGCAGCAAAAAAATAGCTGGGTTTTGTAGCGGGCGCCTGTAGTCCCAGCTACTCAGGAGGCTGAGGCAAGAGAATCTCCTAGCCCAGGATTTGGAGGTTGCTGTGAGCTGTGTGACACCATGGCACTCTACTGAGGGTGATAGAGTGAGACTCTGTCTCTACAAAAAAAAAAAATAAATAAAAAATAAAAACAGGGGTTGACAAAAGAAGGGGGTTGGTTATAAAAGATTAACTTTAAAAGATGGTGTCCTGAGACCTGTGGTTCCCACACCACCTGGATGCCCCACGTTCCACTTGCATTTCTGGCTGCATGATTCAGGCTATCCCTGTCTGCCTGGCGGTGCTTCCAGAACCTCAGCTCTAAGGGGATGGGTGCAAACCTTTGGACATCCAGGGAAAGCTTTCTTGTTAGAGACTGACACACAATCAGGTGCATCAAGTGAGTTGAAGAAATAGGAATACCAGCACAAAACTGACCATCAGCAATGTCTGTATCAGCTTTTTCAACTTTCAGCTTCTTTTCCTTTGTAAGTTACTGGTTTTCAGCAAAAGCATCTCCAGGTTTTAATAGTCCCAGCTCTGAAAAGATTAAATGGAACTCAAGGGTAGCATCCATAATCCATTCTTTGGTGGTTGGGATTTTTGGCCTGAACATTTTCTTATTTGATGAAGCCACTATGGCTGAGCCACTGTGGGGTGATCCATCATTGGTGAATGTGAACACTGCTGTTGTTTCAGGCTACCTCATTTCTGATTTGTTGATTCTCTTTTTTTTTTTTTTTTTTTAAGACAGAGCCTCAAGCTGTTGCCCTGGGTATAGTGCTGTAGCATCACAGCTCACAGCAACCTTCAATTTCTGAGCTCAAACGATTCTCTTGCCTCCACCTCCCAAGTAGCTGGGACCACAGGAACCTGCCACAACACCTGGGTATTTTTTGGTTGCAGCCGTCATTACTGTTTGGTGGGCCTGGGCTGGATTCAAACCTGTCAGCTCAGGTGTTTGTGGCTTTCGCCTTAGCCGCTTGAGCCACAGGCACTGAGCCTTGATTCTCATTTTGTATTAGAAAGTGATCGGTGACAAATTTTTTATAATTCACCATTGGGCAGTTCTGTATGCATACTGCTTTGTATCTGAAATATGGAGTGCTGGCCTACACTGGGAATTTCCGCCCACTTGCAGAACTTTCTAGCCCTTTTGCATATCAGTGATGGTTCTCTGAAGCTCTGAAATACCCTAAGTGTTCCAAAGCTCGTGTCATCAATGGAATACTTGTGACAGTGGTATTCTTCATCATGCGGATGCCTCAATGCCTCCTTCATTCCATGTAAGGAACAGAAACCTACAGAAGGCTTGGATTATTAATCCAATTTTCCAGATTGCTTCCTGTATTGTTTTAGATGTGATGAATGTCATGTGAATGATCAAAATTTCAAAAGGGTACATCAGTTATCTCTCTCTTCAGACAAGAGAAAGGCCCAAATAGCCTTCAGAATGGAAAACTGGACTAAAGGTGTGCTACTGATAAGCAAATTTCATTACTACTCACCATTTTATCTTCTAATAGGATAAACCCTTGGCATGCTTTTGTGCTTCTTTATGAATAATAACTGTTATTCAGGTTTTCAATGTCTTGTTTGTTTTTTGTAGAGACAGAGTCTCACTTTATTGCCCTCAATAGAGTGCTGTAGTGTCATAGCTCACAGCAACCTCCACCACCCTCAGTATATGGGGTTTGAACCCACCACCCTCAGTATATGGGGCCGGTGCCCTACCCAGTGAGCCACAGGTGCCGCCCCAATGTCCTGTTTTTTTATTGAGAATCTTAATAAAGTGTCACCTTGGGTAGAGTAATGTGCTGTCATAGCTCGCAGCAAACTCAAACTCTTAGGCTCAAGTGATCCTCTTGCTTCAGCCTCCCGAGTATGTGTGAGTACAGGTCCCTGACACAATGCCTGGCTAGTTTTTTAGAGATGGGGTCTCAGTTGTGCTCAGGCTGGTCTCAAACTCTTGAGCTCAAGCAATCTACCTGCCTAGGCCTCATATATATATATCTCCTATATAAAAAAAAAATTTATAAAATATATATATATAAGGGTATATATATTTTACCCTTAGAAAAGAGAAACTAAAATTCAGTTTTCATTCTAAGCTTCCTGCTTTTCTTCTGCATTATTTATAAGCACGAATAAAATCTTAAAGGTTTAAATAAAAAATTATAAACATAGTGGTTAATCTTTCCAGAAATCTCTTAACCTCCATTGGTATTTTTCTCTATAGAAAGAGGACTATGATAATTTAGTGCACTTGGTTTTAAGTCACCAATTCTGCTGAAAGTATGGGAACTTCTTTTAAATCTATAAATAGCTCTTAATATTTTTTATTAAGCACTCTTTTTCTTATTTTGGCTGGTGACACCTCTATAGGGTTTAATTTCTGAATTGGTTGACATATTCTTTTCTTAGGCTATCATAGGGATTACAGCAAAACCTACCCTTTTCCCTTGTTTGGTTTGCGGAAAGAGCAACTCACAATTATGGCAGATTAATAAGAAAAAGGTTTATTTCCAAATACCATGTACATTGGGGGGAACCACCAGAGTGATTACCCAAGGTCTCAGTGATGATCAGAGAACTTTTAGAAGGGAGCAGGGAGAATGTGGAAAGCATATGTGTTGTAAGTGCTTGCTAGGGGGGGATGTATAAATAGAGGGAAACAGATTGACAGGTATTGTGTTTTAAATGATTTGGGGCCAGGTCTGCTAATCTTCAGAAAAGGAAGTCAGCAGCTTTTTAATTCCTAATCAGGTTACTCAGCTTTTATGCACATAGAGGAAAGGTCACTTGCAATGCTTTCTGATCATGAATGGCCTTTAATTCAAAATATTCATTATATCAAGGAGTCATATTTTGAGGCGAAATTTCCTTAGGTCCTTTACTATTTGGAAAATAATATATTTTTCATTTCTGATATAGAATCATCTACTAATAATCAAAATTTTTTTTTACAGAGTTTTACTTTGTCACCCTCGATCGAGTGCTGTGCCATCACAGCTCACAGCAACCTCCAACTCCTGGGCTTAGGCAATTCTCCCGTCTCAGCCTCCCGAGTAGCTGGGACTATAGGCGCCCACCACAATACCCAGCTATTTTTTGCAGTTTGGCTGGAGCTGGGTTCAAACCTGCCACTCTTGGTATATAGGGATGGTGCCCTATACCATTAGCCAGAGGAGCTGCCCAATGAAATATTTTACCACTTTGGAAATATATCATTAGTTTAGTCATGGGAAACACTTCTTAACTTTTAAGATTTTCCAGATGTCACTTTCTTATTTCTATTTTTAGCATTTTATCAAATTATTGCATTTTGATGTTATAGTAAGCCTTAAGACCTCCTTAGGAGATGAATTTCTTCAAAAAATGCATGTTGATAGATGACTATTTAGGGTCTATTGCTAAGATGAAGAATCATTAAGGAAAAAGCTTTAATACTGTTGCTCGTATCTGCTTCCCTTGCATTTGTATGTGAAAAACTTACTATTTCTGTTCGCAAAATCTCTGAGTTCAAAACCCAATATCATCAGTATCAATATATTATGCAATATGTACTTATTGTGCTCCTAAAATAGGTGAGATTCAAACTAGTACAAAAATATCAGTATTTATCGTTTACTCACAGCCATCCCATCCTTGCTTAGTCAGCATTTTGAGCGCTTTGTTTTTCTTTTTCTTAAAGGTAGGAAGAAAATAAGATGATTTAATCCAAGTATTCTGATTGTAAAATTATCACCTGGTTATGTGAAGATAGAGGACTGGTGACTTGTGTGTTTGCTTTTACTTTGGTTCTTGTAATCCAAACATCAACTTATATATTTATCTATTACTGCTTTTATTTTTTTCAAGTACTTGACTTTAATGGTTGTTCTTACCTAAGGTAAAAAGAAATTTAATTCAACTGGTGGTGAATAATTGAACTTAACCAAACCCAAGTCAAAAGATTTAATCATTCATTTTCTCAGTTTGATGAAGATTCTTGGACTCATTTTCATAGTTCATGCTATATATAAATATATATTATATATATATATATATTTTTTTTTTTTTTTTTTTTTTAGAGAGCGACAGAGTCTTACTTTATCACCCTCAGTAGAGTGTCGTGGCGTCACAGCTCACAGAAACCTCCAGCTCTTGGGCTTAGGCAATTCTCTTGCCTCAGCCTCCTGAGTAGCTAGAACTACAGGCACCCGCCACAATGCCTGGCTATTTTTTGTTACAGTTTGGCCAGGGCCGGGTTTGAAGCTACCAACCTCGGTATATGAGGCCAGCGCCTTACTCACTGAGCCACAGGCACCGCCCAGTTCATGCTATGTTGGTGAAGAAAGGCTAGCTGAATAAAATCAAGAATTTTTATTTTTTAATTTTATTTGGTTTTCCAATGCAGATAGATCCTGATGAATTTTAGAATATTTCTAAAGAAGGGAATTGAAATCTCAATCAGTAACTAAATAATAAAATGAGATTGATTGGCTTATACTAGGTACATTTTTATTTACTTATTTATGTATTTTTTTGAAACAGTCTTGCTCTGTCACCCCAGGTAGAGTGCAGTGGTATCACAGTTCATTGCAATCTCAAACTCCTAGGCTCAAGTGATCCTCCTGCCTCAGGCTCCTGAGTAGCTGAGCCTCCAGGCCAGCAACAGGATGCCTGGTTGATTTTACTGTTTTTAGTAGAGACAGACAGTGGGAGGCTCACCTTTACTCAGGCAGATCCTAAACTGCCTGGGCCTCCCAGAATGCTTAGGATTATAGGTATGAGCCAAAGCACCTGGCCTATTTTTGAAAGAATTAAAGTAATGCAAAACATAGTTATTTGTTTTTGAAACAGTTAATATTAAATCGAGAATTTGTTACTAAATTTAGTGCTGTGCACATCATGGGCACTAAATATATACTGGTTGTTTAGAGGGAGTGGGAAAGTGATTTTAACTTGTTCTTGCTCTTTTGCAAGAAAAGTGGCTTAAAAAAAAAGGAAAATATTACCCCAGCAAGAATGGCCTACATCACAAAATCTCAAAACTGCAGATGCTGGCGTGGATGTGGAGAGAAGGGAACACTTTTACACTGCTGTGGGACTGCAAACTAATGCAACCTTTTTGGAGGGAAGTATGGAGAACCCTCAAAGAACTCAAGCTAGACTTCCCATTTGATCCTGTAGTCCCATTACTGGGCATCTACCCAGAAGGAAAAAAATCTTTTTATCATAAGGACACTGGTACTAGACTGTTTATTGCAGCTCAATTTACAATCGCCAAAATGTGGAAACAGCCTAAATGCCCACCAACCCAGGAATGGATTAACAAGCTGTGGTATATGTATACCATAAAATACTACTCAGCCATTAAAAAAATGGAGACTTTACATCCTTCGTATTAACCTGGATGGAAGTGGAAGACATTATTCTTAGTAAAGCATCACAAGAATGGAGAAGCATGAATCCTATGTACTCAATTTTGATATGAGGACAATTAATGACAATTA
>CAUYPK010130183.1:0-29562 GCA_963574355.1 Loris lydekkerianus
AACATATTCTTCTTAGTAAAGTATCTCAAGAATGGAAGAAAAAGTATCCAATGTACTCAGCCCTACTATGAAACTAATTTATGGCTTTCACATGAAAGCTATAACCCAGTTACAACCTAAGAATAGGGGGAAGGGGGACAGGAAGGGGAGGGAGGGGGGAGGTGGGCAGAGGGAGGGGGATTGGTGGGATTACACCTGCGGTGCATCTTACAAGGGTATATGCGAAACTTAGTAAATGTGGAATGTAAATGTCTTGGCACAATAACCAAGAAAATGCCAGGAAGGCTATGTCAACTAGTGTGATGAAAAATGTGTCAAATGGTCTATGAAGCTAGGGTATGATGCCCCATGAGCATATTAATGTACACAGCTATGATTTAATAAAAAAATAAATAAATTTAAAAAATTAAAATTAAAATTAAAAAAGGGGTGGGAGGATATCTGCAGTGACTTTCTCAGCATTTTATCTTGTAACTCTGTAACTTCACAGCAGAAACCACTAAATGTGTCTGGGCATTTGATCCTTCTTCAGATTATGAGACCGCGCATTCTCATGGGGGAAACTAAAGTCTGCATGTCAGCAGTTTATTTATAAAAGAACAGTGAATCTATCTTTCTACTAACTTTGCTTAGACAATGGCATTCTAGTTCTGCAGAAATGGTTTCTTTCTTATTCCGCAGTAGTTTCATTCTTGACTAATATTTCATTTTCCCACATGTGAACTCATTACCCCTGACCCTCAGACGACTCCCTGCAACTGAATTTCCCTTTCAGCTGCTGGGTCTTCCCTATGTTGCTCATTTGTTTGAATTCTTAAATGACAAAATCCTAATATGTTCCTTTTATTTATGGCTCAGACTTGGACATGATGCATCTTTGTCCCGTGTCTTAATTTGTTTTTAATTTCAGGTTAATTCAGAGTACCCATAATTTGGTTACACTGTTTGCATTTGTAAGGTAAAGTCTGAGTTGTACTTGTTTCCTTAACCCAAGAAGGGTGCCATATATCTTTGAATTGTTCTCTTTGGGTAGGAACTTGCCAAATTTCCACCTTTCTGCCTCCTGACCTATGCATCATCCTCATGCATTTTCCACATCTGCTTTAAATTCTGACTTTTAATTTTCTCTCATGAATACTCTTATGGCTACTCAGTAGTAATAGGAAGGTTTTTTCATATATAACACATTTTATTAATACGTTCATGTATTGATGCACACTTACATTGCTTTCACATCTTTTGTGATTGTGAATTGTGCTGCTTATAAACATTCAAGTTCAGATGCCATTTTTATAAAATGACCTTTTTTCCTTGGGTTTTATACTCAGCAGTGGGATCGCTTGATCAAATGCTAAGTCTGCTCTAGGTTCTTTGAGTATCTCCCTATGAGTTTCCATAGAGATTGCATGATGGAATCTTGTGCAATTGCTATGGAAAATCATAGAGAGGTTCTCAACTGTGGGTAAGAGTTCCTTTCTCTCTGCAGCCACACCAGCATCTGTTATTTTGCAGCATTTTTATACAAACCAGTCTCATTGGAGTAAGGTGATATCTCATTGTGTGTTTAATTTTCATTCCACTAATGATTAGAGATGTTGAGTATTTTTTCATGAGTTTGTTGGTTATAGTATATCCTCATTTGAAAAGTTTCTGTTTATGTTTTTTGCCCACTTTGTAATGGACTTGTCTGGTTATTTCTTGCTGATTTGCTTAAGTTCCTTGCAGATTCTGCTTATCAGTCCTTATCAGATGCAACATTTTTTCCCAGTCTGTGTTGTCTATATGCTCTTTTGATTATTTTCTTTGCTGTGCTGAAGCGTCTTAATTCCAGTCAGTCCCATTTATTTATTTTTGTTGTTACTGTGATCGCTTTTGGAGTCTTCTTCATCACTTTGCCTAGGCTGATATTTTCTTCTAAGATTCTTACAGTTGTCCTTCTTAGTTTAGGCCTTTTATCCATCATGAGTTAATTTTTTGTGAGTGCTGAGAGGTGCATATCCTGTTTCAGTCTTTTACATGTGGCTATCCAGTTTTCCCAGCACCATTTATTGAACAGGGATTCTTTTTCCCAGTGTATACTTTTATCTGTTTTGTCAAAACTCAGGTGGGACTATGAGAACAATTTCATCTCTGGGTTCTCTGTTCTGATCTATAGAACTATGCCTCTGTTTCCGTGTTAGTACCATACTATTTTGTCACTATAGCTATGTAGTATTGTTTGAAGTCTGGGAAGGTGATCCCTCCTGCTTTGCTCTTATTACATAAGGTTGTATTGGCTATTTGAGATCTTTCTGGTTCCATATGAATCATTGAACTATTTTTTTCCTAGATATGCAAAAAACAGCATTGGTAACTTAATGGGACTTGCATTGAATTTGTAAATTACTTTAGGTAGTATAGCCATTTTAACAATGTTGATTCCGCTGATCCATAAGCATGATATATTTTTTCATCTGTTTATATCCTCTGTAATTTATTTCCTCAATGTTTCATAATTCATAATTGGTAAGTATATTCCAGTATTTTATTTTCTTTGTTGCTACTGCAAAAGGTTTTACATCTTTGATCTGATTCCAACCTTGACTGTTGTTGGTATATATGAAGGCTACTGATTTGAAACCTTGGTGTTTTGTAGATATAAGATCATAACATCAGCAAAGAGCAACAGTTTCAATCTCTTCTTTGCCTCTTTGGACCCCTTTGATTTCCTTCTCTTGCCTAATTGCTCTGGCAAGAATTTACAGCCCTATCTTGAATACAAGTGATGAAAGTGGGCAACCTTATCTGGTTCTAATTCTAAGTGGGAATGCTTTCAATTTTTTCCCATTCAGTACGATGTTGCCTATAGGTTTGTTATATGTTGACTTTATAATTTGGAGGAATGTATCATTTATACCAATTTTGTTGAACATTCTTATCATGAAAGGGTGCTGAATTTTGTTAAATCCTTTTTCTGCTTTGATTAAAAGGGTGGAAATGAAGACCATTCTAAGTGAAATATCACAAGAATGAAGAATCAAATATCTGTAATTGGCACCATGCTGGACCTGATACATAAACACTTAAGGGCACTTATATAAATAAACCTCATTGAAAATCAAGCTTGGAGGCTCAGAGTCCATAGCATAGTGGTTACGGTGTCAGCCACATACACCCAGGCTGGCGGGTTCAAACCCAGCCCAGGCCTGCTAAACAACAATGACAACTGCAACAACAACAACAAAAAAAATAGCCAGCTGTTGTGGTAGGCGCCTATAGTCCCAAATACTTGGGAGGCTGAGGCAAGAGAATTGCTTAAGCCCAAGAGTTTGAGGTTACTGTGAGCTATTACGTCATGGCACTCTACTAAGGGCAAAGATGTACTGAGACTCTGTCTCAAAAAAAAAAAAAAAAAAAAAAAAAGGTAAGAAAAAGAAAATCAAATTTGGAGTGAGGGAGCAGGGGATGGGTAAATTCACCCCTATTGGATATGGTGCACACTATCTGGGTGGAGGGCACACTTATAATCTTGACTCGATTTGTGCAAAAACAAAGTATGAAAGCAAAATATATGTATGAATATAAAATATGAATACAAAATACCACTTAATATTCTGAAATTAATAAAACATCTTTGATGACTTGAATAAAAGGCATTTTCTTGATTGTTCAGAACGAGGGGGAAAAAATGGAGCATAATATAAGACAGCATGAAAGGCTCAGAGCTCAGATAGACCTGGGTTAAATTTTCCACTTCTGCAATTGACTCACTATATAACTGAGGAAGCCATGTGGAAATGGTCTCTTTCTCCTCTTTTGTGTTTATTCTACACATTTATAGTCACCAGGTCCTGTCTATTTTTTTCCTCTAATTTCTGTCAAATTCAACTTCAATTCATCCTCTTTCACTTCTTTAGTCCAGATCCTTCTAATTGTCTATCTATATCATCTAGAGACTTCAGTGTTCCTTTTTGCCTCAAGTTTTGCTCCTTTAAAATCCATTCTTTTCACTACTTTCATGACCTGGTCTTTACATATGTCATTTTCTGACTAAAATGCCCTTCCTCTTCCCCCGAGAACTATCTTCTACACATTTCTCAAAAACTCAATTTAGATATTACCATCTCTGGGAATTGTTAGATGGCCCCTTTCATGATTTGCTATTTTCATACATACACGTGCTCACCAACTCTCTAGGTTAATGGGACCTCTTTCCCATATAATTACATATAACCACAGAAAATGTACTTATCATGCTGAGTTGTTATCATTCATATATGAGTTTACTCTTGAAGATTTGGATTTATTATTTACTTGTTTCTCTAGTTTCTAGTACTTGGAACATATTAAGGGCATCCAAACTTTCATAGCATAGTGCCTGGAATGTAATAAGTTTTCTCCCCTTCCCCAACCCATACAAGCATTGGAGATCTGCTGCTTCTCTCAGGAGCAACTGAGAACTCACAATAAATGGAACTCTCTTTTATCTTTCAACAACATGTACTTTTTCTACCATTCTTTTTCTTTTACTTCCAACTATGAGCGTTTACTATTACAGCTTCCACTTACTATTTTATTACTTCTAAAATATATGTTAAAGCAGAAAAATAGGATACTAGTGATAAGTTGATTTTATTAAATTCTGCTCCAATAAGTTGTTAGTGAACTGATAATTCATTTATTTGTTTAAGATACATTTAGTAGGCATTCACTTTGTGTCTGGACCTCTTTTAAGGAAGGATAAGTACAAATTTTGCAAAATACCATCCTTTAAGCTTATAGTCTAATAAAACATATTATAAATGCTCATTCTCTTTCCCCAGTCATCTTACAGAGAAGATACTTCTCTTCATCAGTATGCCATTTTTGTGTCAGAGTGCCTGCCATATAGTGTATGTTCAATAAATATGTGTTAAATAAATAAAATGTGTGAGGAAATAAATAAAATGTATAAATAAATAAAATGTCCTAGTCTCTCCATCAAAATTCAATTCCAGGAGTTGAAACTTATTCACAAAGTTGTGGAATTTTTTTTTTTTTTAATATTCTGTCTTTCCTCAGTACTTGGCCAAGTTCACATTGATCTTTGAGTTATTATTAGATAAAGCACTCATCTGCCTTTTCATCACTTCCGTACCTAAAGGCATCACCTCACATTAGTGGACATTGAACATGACACAATGTCAAGTGGGTTTCAATAATAAAATTATGAATGTCTCTGGAATGAACTCTAACTTGACCTTGTAGCAGATGCATGCATGTTGCACATATCTTCTTCCAAAATTCCCAGTCATAATTACTTAGCTTTTCACATTGCTAATAGGAGAGAGATTTAGAGAAAAATAAATCACAAAGTCAGTCCTTCCTTTTTTCCTTTCTTCCTTCCTCCCTTCCTCTCTCCCTCCTTTTTTATTGATCCAGGGCCTAGCTCTATTGTTTGGCATAGAGTGCAATGGCATCATTATAGCCGACTCTAACCTGAAACTCCTGGGCTTAAGTCATCCTTCTGCCTCAGCCTCCAGAGTAACTGGAACTATAGACATACACAACCACACCTGGATAAATTTTACAATATTATTGCAGAGGTGGAGGGCTTGCTGTGTTGCCCAGCCTGTCTTGAACTTCTTACCTCAAGTGATTTTTCCACATCAGCTTTTTAAAGTGCCGGGATGATATGGGTGAGACAGCATGCCTAACCTAAAGTCCTTTATTTTTCAACTTTATTTTCTCAACCCTCTGTTAAACTTTGTGCCTGAGGAATGACAGACATTACTGCTCCTCACTACAGAGTCTGTGGAAAATGCTTCTCCTGTACCCCCGGTGAGAATGCTGATAGGAATAATACTAAGAATGGAACTCCTTAGCAGCCTCAACCTCTTCATTTCAAAGTTCTTAACTAAAGGATGTTCTTTAATCTGGAAAAATAATTATAATGCAATAACCTTTAAGACTTATTTTTTTAATTGGCTTAGGAAATTTAAAACAAACTTAAAAGATGAATTTTTATTTTCTAGGAGAAAGGTCATGAGAAGCATCATTTTCTTTGTGTCATACAGATTACTTCTGAGTGACTGCACTGCTTAATTGAATACAAAGTCCTTTGAGAATAGGAGAAATTACATACAGAAAGTATAATTCCACATAAAGATGTGGAGAAGTAATATTCTTTAGTTACCTGTTTCTGTTACAACAGATTTAGCAGTTTAACACAGCACACATTTATGATCTCACCTTTCCCACAAGTTAGGCATCTGGGCACATTTTATCTCAGTCCTCTACTCAGGGTCTTACAAGGTTGTAATCAAGGTATTAGTAGGGGTGTAATCTTGCTTGAGGTTCAGAGTTCTCTTTAACACCCACAATCCATTGATAGGATTCAGTTTCTTCTTCCTGCTACATAAGAATTCCCCACAACATGGCTACTCGCATCTTCAAAGGCTCAAAGTCAATGATTAGTGTCCTTTATTATTTCTCAAAAGCACTTTCATCTTCATTACATAATGTATTCTACCACAAGTAAGATATGTTCATCATTTTTATAACTCCCACACACTCAAGGAGAGGGCATTATATAGGGAGAATATACTAGGAGGCAGGAATCTTGCAGCTTGTCTTATAATTCTGCCTACTAAACTACATTTTTATCCAAGTTTTAATAGTTCAGAGGGCTTGGTTCAATGCTTCCCAAAGCAGATAGATTTATATTTTAGATTGACACAACTCATTAACTAACTCAAGCTTAGAGACTATGGTTTCTTGCATACATATGCACTTTATTTTTCTACAGAACTCTTTGAAAAGATAACACTAAAGTTTTTTAGGCATAAAACTTAAGAGGTTAGGAAGCTGAAAATGTTTACTAAACAAGTGAGACCATGCTTTTATTTGATTGGCTTGAAAAATTTGTGGGATTGAATTGTATCTTGACTTACACATTCATCATTCTACTATGTTGCCATATTTTTAATACTACTTGTATTGTATCTCCAGGACCTTTTATACTTTAATGATTGGTTAATGGTTAAGATTAATTTTAAGTAGATCTGATGGATATACAAATTATGATCATGAAAAAACATTTTGCTCTCAGTTGCAAAGGTTAATGTGTTTTATTTACTTTTCATTTAACTTTTAAGAAGTATTGGAGAAATGTTTCATTTCAAAGCTGATTTGTTTGTATGTTCTGAAGTTTTTGAATATCTTGTCTAATTTTCCCTAGCATCTAAACCACCTTTCAAGTTATTATCTATCTTTTAGTAAATTACTCTTACCTCTTCTTTCGGTACCTAATCTATTGACTAGGTTGGTTTCTAAAAAGAATGCGAGTTATTTCTGGACTCGCATTATCTCTCTTTTATGGATCTTTGTAGGTAGTAGAGTCTTGCCAATAAGACTGACTTTCTGGGTACTTACCTCACAAAAAAATGCCATGAAATATCTGAAAAGGTATTCAAAAGCAAGGCATGAATAGCTCTCACCTATCCCTCATCTGTAAGAGTATTTTTTTCTCTCTCTTTTTTAATAAATGCATAAATATAAAAAGGGTTGGACAATTAAGTTAGTAAAAACGCTTTGAAATTTGGACTAGGTGCTGGCATAGGTGCACAGCTTCCCAAAGGAAATACCTTGAAGGTGACTGTATTGATTGTATCCTTTTCAAGGATAAGTTCACAACCTTAATTCATTGATCTTATATATCTATGTCTATGTACATATATACACATACATCTACATATACATATATACATTTATAAACATATGTGCATATATAAGTATGTGTGTATGTACACATACATGTGTATACAAGTATTTATTCCTTGATGGTGAAATGACATAAAGCAGATTATCATAATCACTATGGATATTTTTTGATAGAAATATTGAAGGGTTCCTCTTTCTGTTAGATTACTATGATTTTATACCACTTTTACTATTTTGTGTAAGCAAAGAAAGCCTACTTGAGAATGAATTAAACCCAGTGGAAAAGTGACCAGATAAAGATTCAGCTATAGATACAAATATATGTTTCTATAAATATGTAGTTATGAATGTAGAGTTGGAGATTGATGGATAGTTAGACAAACAGATGACAGAGAAATAGAGGTAGTTAGCAACAACATCACATGAGAGAAAGTGATCTTCCTACATAATTTTTGAGATTTAGTTTTGTTTATTCCTATTCCAAAATATACCCATGTAATCTATAGACACGTAAGCCAAACAAACTTTTGCTTAAAGTAGTTTTGATTGCATTTGTGACATTTGCAAGGAAGACATTCCTAATTAATACAATAATCACAACATATATGGCACAAAAATCTAATGAAATAGGAAAATGAATACATAGAAAAGTGCAACTGATGTGACCAACACAATTGGAGGTTTGCTCATGAAGAAGGTAGAAGCTTGGTACACTGGGTTAGCTAACGGTAAAGAAGCAAGCACAATGACAGCCACGTGTACCCAGACTTGTTCAAGTTGCTTAGACAAGTTCTGTAATTCTGGATTATAAAGAAATTCTGAGAAGTTTGATTATAAGATATTAAAACAAATAAATAGAAATAACTATCTTGCACAAACAATGAATTATGGGAACTCTATAATGTGTGCAAGATGACAGTGTAATAAAATCTGAGCTGAATCCTCTGCAACACCAACTAAAGTTATTAAGAACAAAATAATGAAATGTTCTACCAGTTAGAAAGACCACATCATTCTGGGTGCTGACTGTCTTGTCTTAGCCTCCCCGAATCTACTGTTCACTCTTCTCCATCTTGCTCTGAATGCTAGGAGCCTGAGACTGAAGATCCTCTTTACTTGATTTCCTTGATCTCTGGCTTTTTCTGATGTTCAACTAATGAAAGTTACTAGAATGACTTCTGGACAGTACTAAGACAAAATCATGAAATTAATTCTCTGTGACCCTGCTAAGCAATGATGGCTTAGCCGTTTTCATCTATGAAGGCAAAGACATTCGTCCAGCAGCCCTCTCCATTCATCTACTGTGGTGGGGTTCCTGTAGTCATTCCCTGCACTTCTCCTTCCAGGTCCATGTGCAGTAATGGCTCTCCACTATTAATTCTCCAGAAACTTCTCTATTTTTCTCAATATTGCTAAATAACTTGGATTATGTGAGCTGTTTTTTGACTACTCAAATCAGTATCTCAAAATTTTTTTATTTGTCTTTTATAATACAGCCTATAATTTTCACATATTCTATAAAGTATATGAATTGCTTTTCAAGTCAGAAAACAACAAAAAATGTTTTAGGAAAAATGTTTTAAATACCTGGCGAATATTTGTAGGAACTTGTATTTCACAGTAGAGAATAATAATGTCTGAGGGAGAGGAATTAATGCAAATGTATGTCGACATTTATATACTGGGCAACACATTAGAAGTTTTGCATAAATTATCTCATTTATGCAAAAAATAATTTTCTATGTATCTATTTTACATATGACATTAATTAGAATTTGTTATACATCTAGCAAGCAGTAGCAGCAATTCAAGATTGAACCTCATACATAGATAGATATAATCAGTTGATAAACGATATGCATTGAAAAAGAGGATGATAAATTTATGGCATATAAAGTAAGAATATATCCCTTCATGGGAGAGTATACACAATTCTTTTTACTTTTAAAATAGTGAAGCATTATTGAGCAGGTACTAAACATCATTTTTTAAAATTTGGATACCACATGTCCAGCAAAGCATTGTATGAAGCAATTTAGTGTTGTGAATAAGTGCAAGGAATTTACTTTCAGACTGTGCCTGAATCTCAATTTTGTTCCTTGGACATTATCTAAACTTGGATAAATTTAAAATTTTTCTTCTGTAAATTATAGAAAATAAGAGTATTTCCCTTATAGGATCTCTGGGATGATTAACTAAAATATACACATAAAGTCTAATACAGTGCCTAGGAGGGAGTAAATTAATATCATTAATATAATACATGGCTGTGGGATATTATTATTGATAATAGAGCTTTCTTTGAAACTCCTGCTTATTGTACCCTATTGGCTATTAGAATTAATAATGTATTCTTTATGTCAAAGCTCAATGAACATTTCAAAGTCCAAGTTAAATGTGCTTCTGTGAGTATTTATAAACCCAAACAGTATATTTTCTGCGTGTGTGAAGCAAGAAAGATCAAAATGGAAGGGCAAGACAAAGAAACAAAAAATTGTAAACAAAAACAATAAAATTCCTTTGTTTTTTATGACCAAATATCTTTCTGGCAGCTCTGCATTTTTGAAAAATAACATAGCTGTCATTATGGAGGTGAAATATTACAGGTGAAGTTTTTTCCCTTCCAAGATGTCTGAGGCTTAGAAAGATGCCTTCAAGACATGTGGAAAGGAGAGAATGACCAGGAAAATCATTAACAACATAGTTTTTGGGGTCCTATGTAGTCAAGAACCTTCTTTCTCTATATCATCTTCTAGTTGGTGTAAGTTAGTACCTGCCGTAATAAATTGAGTAAAATTATCTTTTGGGTTCTGTGTTGGGATAAAATTTGGTATCTACTAATAGAAAATACATGACAATGGAAAACCCAGAACCCGGAACATCATTTATATTGAAGTTCTCAATTAGTACGTCTTAAATGACTTCAAACATGGGGTGAAGGAAAGGAAATACTATTAAGAAATAACTACTCCATTTTTACCACCTTATTGAGGCAAATGCTTTTAGACTTGGTCACTTGGCTTTATAAATATGTTATCATCTGTTCCCACTGGCTGTCTTTGGTTTGATGACAAACATTTTTCCTTCAGCTTTGTGAGGTATAATTGAGAAATAAAAATAGAGTCTATTTAAGGGATGCCAAGTGACATTGTGATGTACATACACACAGTGAAATTACTGCCACAACAGAACTAATTAGCATATAATCAGCTAACATAGTTTATTTTTAGAAATATTCACATAACAAAATATCAAATCATTTTTAAAACTTTGCATTGATTGTGGCTAATCCTCTTTCATGTTGATTTTTATTCTCAACAGAAACTCAAATCACATGGAATATTTTTTTTAACACTCAGAATATGTACCACAGCAAAAGCATCTCTATTTATGGTTGTTAACCATGTTTCTGTCTCCACACATACCTGTAGATGTGTGTACATTCACCAAGGATGGGAGGAATGACTGAAATGTTTCTTTACTGGAAAGATAGAAACATAATAAGGGGACAATGGAACCAAGGTGAGAAATTGTGAGTGGGGGTGAGGCCATGTGTCCTAATCCTCAGTCTGTTTTAAATTTACTAAAAGATCCTTACAGTTCAGCCTTCCAACCAAGTTCAGAATAATTTACATTATTTCCGAATCCTTGTTCCAGAATGCCCTAGAAACTGATGGCTATTGTTCCGAAGAAAAAGTTCTAAACACTTATGTTTATCTAGGTGTCCTCTCATCGCTCCTAAACACCATGATTCTTCTCAAGACCTATTAGCTGTTCAAGTCTTACTCTTGAACCATTGATTTAAAAGTGGGAGAGGGATTGGAGAGGAAAAGAAGACAACTATATTAGCAACATTGCTCTAAATTGTCAAAACTGATTATATCTCTTAAGGAGAAAGTTTTGACTTAAAATTTTAGCAGACAATTTTCACTGATATATTAATACCCCCAAAGCAAAAACATTGAAGAATGCAATGCATACTCTAAAAAAATAAAAAGACGGTCAAATGCCAAATTTAGAAAAGAATGGGACCATTGATTTTGTGGGAGTAAAGTCCCTATTCTGTGCTGTGTGAAATTACATCTTTATTACAAACCTCACTACTGGATTCTCTGAGTGGAAAGAAAGGGTGTAATGACAGTGTGACTCTGTCTGCATAGCAGCTGATGCTGGTTTCTATTCAGAATTGTTATAATCTTAACACCTGGGATTACCAAAGCAGAAGTCATCAGAATCTGCATATAATCTCTTTTGATTTTTAGACCTTCCTCTTCCTCATGTGTTTAAAAAATACAAAGCATAGCATCAGCAGTTAGGTATAAGTTCCCAGAGCAATTCTTTCTCTGTCTCTTTCTTAAGCAGGTAAGTGAGAATTTCAATTCTTATAAAAACGGAATACAACCCCTCAATAAAAATAAAATTTTGCTTTGTAGAATTTTACTTCTGACTTGTAATTTTATGGTATAAAAGAATGTACCTTTAATAAAATCATACTACTCTCTTAATACTTCTCTAAATTTCATTTCAATTAACCAACAAAACAAAACATAAACTTTATCTTCATGATTAATCTCTTATTTCAGCAAGTCTAAGCTTGTGCGATTATTTGAGTGGTGATGGAGACTACACAACCCAATAGAGAGTTCAAAATCAAGGCATTTTAGCTATTCCACTTTGTATCACAAATCAGAATGATAGGGCTCTGGTCCTGGTGTTGCCTCCTAATAGTGTGTAGAATTATACAAGGGAGTTAACCTCCCTATATGACAAACTTGTAACAGACTATAGGGCAACTGAACTAGAGAATTTCTAGGATACTTTCAATGTGTACCACCCAAATTAAAAATGCCTAATTGTTCACTATTACTCCTATACAATTTTTACTGCCCACAAATCCCACAAAAATTTAATAAGAGAATGTTAATTATATTTTTTGAGTAATTTTACATCACATAGGTTTATTCATTTTACAAATGGGTTCATCAACTTTTGTTCATTATAATTTTGAAAGTAAATATGACAAGAATGTAATTTAAGTTTTAGAATTAGCAAAACTTGATTGCCATTTTATCCTTCTTAGGTCTATGAAAGATAAAACAGTACATTAGGCTCTTGGTTTTCTCAGAAACAAAACAGAAATAATTACTACTTTGCAATGTTGTGATGAGAATTGACTCTAAATGAAAAATGCTTCCCATGAACAGGTATTTCAGAAATGATAGTCTTGCTAAGAACAATGATGATAATGTCTTAGTATAATTAAGTCACTTGGGATGTTTGTAATATGTCATTTATAAGAAATGCATGTATATAAAAAGACTTTGGAACATATGTAGTGGGAAAAGTGGAATTTACTGGACAAATAGCCTTTAAATAACCTTAATGATTGTATATAAGACCAATCATTCTACAGAGTGTTTTTAGGCAACTATCAAAACTTTGAGGTGATAGAAGGATAAAATTTTCCCTTCCCTCTGCCCATGTTGTCAGAAGACTTTTCATTGTACATTATTAATTTTGGAACAGGTGATACTATGACTAAGGATTTAGAAATTGTCACCTGCCCAGTGGAGTTAACAAGTGTGAGGCACAACTGAAGGAGTTTGGCAGGGGAGCTTCCCTGCCAGACAGAGGATAGGAGAATGAGATGTCAGCTTTGGCAGAAACTATGCACATTTAAAGCTGAAACTGACAGGACTTAAGTGAACAGCATGTCTTGGCTCAGCTGTCCAAAGAAATAACCTGTCAAACTCCTAGATTGAACCTGTACAACCTCTATATGACCACCAAAAGAACAAAAATATCCCCACACTGACAGAGTCAGAAAATGCATCTGCACCTTCAGGTACTCCGTTCAGCAAGGGTCATGAGCTGAGGAACCAGCACGTTGCACTCCTGGTCTCTACTTTGGACTGGAGCTTCTGGTTAAAATGGCCATGCAATTGACCACCAGAAATAGCATTTCCCTCAAAGACCACAGTTCATTCTATGAGTAGAAAAGAACTCATCCACTTGCCCGGTAAGTGACTGATTTTTTACCTGTTTCCCATGTGTCATCAACAAAAGAACCACAAAAGATGTTCTCAGTATCTAACCAATATAATGACAATGGCAGAGTTGACGTTGTTGATGTGAAACCTCTGGGAATTTAGATATAATCTAACTTGTTAAGATACTAATGGATCTATGTGAAGGAAAGCCAAAGAAACATCAGGAAGGAGACATGAGTACATATATTGCAGGGATAACCAACGCTAAGGGCAACAACAGGTCAGCTTCTGAAATATGAAGCAGGTAAGAGAGACCCAGGACAGGGACAATAGGTAGAAATCAGAGAATAGAGGACACTGGGTATTTCCTGGTTGGCCCTAAATCATCCTCTGTTTCTGACCCAACTGCCCAGAGATTAGTACAAGATTCTGGAAATTGGAATGAAAACACCTGTAATAAAGAGTGATTCTAATAGTGAACCATCTTCAACAATATGCAAAGTTATGGATTCTAGAGTAAGAGAAAACTGATGTGTGACTTACCATGTGTGTGACTTACCAGGTGTGTGACTGTGGACAAATTACATGACCTCTCCCATCTTCAATGTGATGTGATATAAAGATCACAATGCCACATCATCAGATGGTTGAGATAATTAAATAAGATAAAATACCTAGACACATACCCTGGAGTCTGATATATATTATCTATTGTTCAATAAGCAACATTGCTGACATGCAAGTTTACATCTCTGTAAACATGTAGTACTCCTTTATGACTAATAACGCATGATCTGTCTTTGTGATGATGATTTATTTTTCTAGCTAGAGGTTAGCCCCTCCGTCATCAAAATTATAGAGAAACAACTTTCTATTAGAAAAAAAAAAATGTAATGGAAGATGGAAAATGTTCTCCCATCAGGTGAAAGTGTCCCTGAAAGCATCCCCCTCTAACTTCAACAAAGTGAATATTATAAAAGATCAGAACACACCCACAACCATGACAACCTCATACATACCAAAGGGTGACATAGCAGTGACTCCGGAATTGAGAAGGCACATCCTATCACTGGGTGAGGTATGCTTTATTCATCTTTTTTGATACTTGGGAAAAACTTAAGAGGTGTGGAAATATGACACAGAAAGGCTAATACCATTGTGAGTTGTTACTCAGCTAAAATTTTACCTAGATATAATTTAAATCTGCTTGACTCATGCTCTTCCCAAGACACCACTCTGACCCTCAGCTACCGTGCTGTTTCTGCCTTTCTCCTTTCTGCCTCTCCACACACTGTTTCTGGTAACTGGTAGTTTCTATGTCAGCAAACTTTTGCTTCTGTCAAGATAAGCAAAAATGTTACTTCCACGAAACCTTCCCACAGACTCCAGGAGAGAACTAATTCCTGCTACAATTTCAAAGCAACTTTTCTTAAACCTATGTTAAGAGATCCCACACAGTGTTGATGGCTATTATTCCCAATTCCTGGAACAATAGCACATGGTCAATAAATATTGGTGGAAAATAAATTGCATTTTAATGATTTATTTGCACCCTTTCTTTACTCCTAGACATTGATATCATTTAAAATATTGTATAAATAATTTTCTAAAGATACTGAACTAGTTACTATGAAATCTTGAGACAATTTTATTATACCCCTATTCCTGTTCTCAGAGATTAAAAAAGGACGATGCAATCTAATCCTAAAGTTACATCTATCATTCAATTTAAATCTTCTTTTTTCCTTGACACAATCCTTGGCTGACCAAAGCCTCAAAGACTAAAAGAGATAAATATGCATGTGGTGTGTCTACGCTCTTACTTGATTCACTGCTTCACAATATTCTTACATTTTTATGTATCCCCATTCAAGGCTTGGCTTCAGTATATAATGAAAAATAGAGGTAAAGGGGTATACAAAAGACTTATTTCATTAGGGTAGTTGTAATAAAATTTAATGCCCTGAAGAAGTGTATATCCACTAGGTTGGCTTTTCCTCCATGAAAAGCTTTGTGAGCTCCTTTGAGATGTTTTTGTGGATGTCTTTCTGTAACAGTCAATGGTGTCCTGCATTCTCTAGCTGACCACCGATAAACTCACTTTTTAGAAATTGTCTGGCAGCAAACCATGGCCTCTTGAAAAGAGAGAGGCACACAGCCTTCCAATAACTGTCTCCAGAGAAACTGTCACTATTAATGTTCTCCCTCACACATCTATCTATTTACATGATAAACATAAGTGACACAAACTTATATTATTTTTTCCACAATTCCAAGACTGAAAACCTTCCATTTAATCTCTTATAACAACTTCCCCTCTCCATTTATTTTTAACATTTAACAACTGGCATATTATGAAATACTCTATGGCTAGTTAAATGAATAATCAAAAATAGAGATGTGAATGAATAAATGCATGAATTAAAGAAGACAGTCTTTGTGAGAATGAAGAAACACAAATATTTGACATAATAACCCTCTCAATGACGAGTAACTGGATGATGAATTTGTACTGGGCACCAATATTCATACCATAGAGTTGACTCTGATGGGGGAGGGATCATAATTATCTATTTTTAGTTCCCACAGAGGCAAGCTCAGATGAACAGAACATGCCATGTGTCTGTCCTGGATGGACAGACAACACACAAAGACTTTGATTCTATAAAACAAAAATTTTAGTTGAATGCAGGACATGCTTAAGTCTCAAATATTTTTCTTAGAAAAGAAAAATATTTTCTTGGGACTCCAGGATATCTCAGCTAACAAATATTAAATTATAATTTTATGTTTCTTATTATTTGATACTTATTCACTAAAATGATTAAAATGCATTGCTACCAAATATTTCTCATTAACACATGGAACATTTTCTAAAATTGATCATATTTTAGTCTACAAAACAAGTCTCACAAAATTGAAAGAAATTGAAATCATATCATGTATCTTCTCAGGCCACAGTGGAATAAAAGTAGAAATCAGTTTCAAGAGAAGTACTCAATTCTACACAAAGTCATGACAATTAAACAACTCACTTCAGAGTGATCCTTGGATCAAGGATACTAAAAGAATCCTTGCACTGAACAACAATAGGGGCACAGGTTTTCAAAATCTATGGGATATAGAAAAAGAAGTCCTGAGGGGAAAATTCATAGCCTTAAATGCTTTCATCAAAAAGACAGAAAGATAAGAAATTAACCACAGATGTCACATATCAAGGAACTAGAAAAAGAATACCAAACAAAACCCAAAGTCAGCAGAAGAAAAGAAATAACAAAGCTCAGAGCAAAAACAATGAAAAGGAAACAAACAACAAAAATCACAAAGACTATACTAAAAAATAAAAAAAAATCTCACAATAACAATAAAATGCCTCTGTCTTTGGATTCACAGCCAAATTCCATCAGACCAACAAAGAAAAACTTGTTATTATCCTGCAGATGCTATTGAATAGCATCATTTTATGTAGCTAGTATCACCTTAATACCAAATCCAGGAAAGCATACACAAATGAAAATTACTGACCATGATCCTTTATGAACATAGATTCAAAAATCCTCAACAAAATACTAGCAAATCAAATTTAACAACATGTCAGAAAGATAATTCATGATGACTGAGTGTGTTTTTATCCAGGGATGCAAGGACAGTTCAACATATACAAATCAATATGCATAATTTACCACATAAACAGAAGTAAAAGCAAAGACCACAGCATCATCTCCATAGATACAGAAAAAAAGAACATGAGATAAAATACACCACCCTTTCAAGATAAAAACCTTTAGCCAACAAGTCATAGAAGGAACATATCTCAAAATTAAAGAGATGTATGTGACAAACCTAAAGGCAGTATCACTCTGAATGGGGAAAAATTGAAAGCATTACCCTGAAGAACTAGAATAAAACAAGCATTCAACATAATATTCAAAATCCTAGCCAAAGCAATCAGGCAAGAAAAAGAATAAAAGACACCCAGATGACAAAAGAGCTCAAACTGTCCCTCTTTAATGACAATTTGATCTTGCATTCATAAAACCCTAAAAATTCCACTGAAAGACTTTTAAAATTTAAATAAATTTAGTAAAGTCTTAGGTTACAAAACCAATGTACACAAATCAGTAGCATTTCTATATATAAATACCACTCAAGGCCAGAGTCAAATCAATGAAATATCACCTTACCCCTGTTAGAATGGCCATTATTAAAATGTCAAAAAGTAGTAGATACTAGGTTCGATAGAGAGAGATAGGAATGCTTATACACTATGTTGATGGGACCATAAATTGGTATAACCTCTCTAGAAACAGTGTCGAGATTCCTCAAGGAAATGAATATAGACCTAACATTCAATCCAGTAATCCCACTGCTGGGTATTTCTACTCGGAAAAACATAAGTCATTTTATCAAAAGTCACTTGTACCTTAATGTTTGTTGCAGCACAATTCATAATTGCAAAGATGCAGAAACAACCTGAGTGTCCATCAGTTCACAAGTAGATAAAAAAAAATGTGACACACGCACACCCCCTATGGAATACTGCTTAGCCATAAAAAAGGAATGAAATAATGCCTATTTCAGCAAATTAAATGGAACTAGAGTTCATTATCATGAAATATCACAGGAATGGAAAATCAAACACTGCATATTCTCACTACTAAGTGTGAGCTAAACAGTGGATACACACAGGCACAAAGAAATATAAAGACCATTGGATACCAATATGGAGTGTGATAAAAACTCACCTATTGTATACAATGAACACTATTGGGGTGACTAACACACAATCAAAACCTCTGACTTAAGAATTATGCAAAATATCTATAAAACAAAAACTTGTGTACCTTTTAATATTTTGAAATTTAAAAATATCAAAATATTTCTCATTGTCAGCTTATGTTTTATTTAGAGGGTATAAAATTTCTGTTTTTCTGTATAAAAACATGACAAGATTCAGAAGTCTTTCTACCTCCTTCTTAAGTAACAATAATCCAAGGATCACTTTAAGTAACACAAACAGTATGTTCAGTCCACTTGAATTAGCCTTTTATAAGAAATCCTTACACAGCCTAGGCCATCTTTAAACTGGAGTCCTGCAGTGAAAGAAGGGAATTATATATGTACATTTTTTTCTTATCTGTACTCTTAACCCTTCATCCATTTCCTATTGATTTAATTGGATACAATTTTGGCACAGAGGAGAAAAAGAAATAAGGAGGTCAGTTCTTATTTGGTGACTGGCTTCTATAAGGCAAATGTTTCAAGCTGGTCATCTCCAGGGTGGGCATGGCTGTGTTTTCCACGAGGCAGAGGTTCCCACTGGCTCCTGGAGGGGGATTGATGCAGCTTTTGGCTCCCTCCCTCCTTTAGTTACCTTAGGCAGAGTAGATGCAACTCTATTCTGGTAGTTTTTATTTCCTTCCTTTTAAGGGAGACTGAGCCCTGATCTTTAGCCTAATAACTGCTTTCTGCTTGAGAGACCTGGAGAATCATGAGAATGGCATGTGAATTGTGTATGTGCAAGAGATAATAAAACTGGCCTCCAAGGGAGAATGTATATGCGAGGTGTGGCAATACCAGGACTTGTGGTTATGATAAAGATTCTCTGGATTCCAAAGGTCTCTTGACACTAGAGCTAGAGGTCTTGCTGAAGGTCTGTGGTTTTGTAAAAAACAAGTTGGAGACATTCTGACACTTTCCATGTTCCTCTTTTTTAGTGCTGATGTCTGATAAGTAACTTTTAACTGCTTTTTCCTGCTGTATGATAATAAATATGGACCCAAGGTTTAGTCAGGAGGGCTCCTCCCAGAGTTCCTTAGTTCTCTGGCACAGACTTTGTGTCAAACCTCTTCCTTCCTCTCATCAAAACTCCCTTATCTGGTGACCCCCAAACCCTTTCGCTGCTTCTGCTTCTAATCAAGCAACACTAAACCTTCAGCTCATTTCTGTTCACATCTTACTTTTTCAGACATTCTTATCAGATGGGGTTCAAGAAAATCTCTCACTGGCTTGTGGTGTACCACGAACACCCTTGGGTACCTGTGCCCTGTAAACTATGGGATGAAATACCCACTTCAATGAAGCTGTTCTCTTTTACTTGACTTCAAGATTTTCTGGGAAGGTGTCAAATTCCACCTGAGAGTTGACTTTAGCTCTGTCAGGTGCATGTCAGAGGTTGGCCCCCAAATTCAGAACCTCCCCCCCCCCCCAGTATATTCTTGAAGCTCTCTTTATAGGTTTGGAATAGGAAAGTAGCAAAACGTCAGTCTCCTCTCAAAGAGTGAGTGGGAGGCAAGGCTCAGTAACAGATCTCTTCAAAGAAATTTCATTTCCAGTCTCCTCTTTTCTTCACATTACAACCTTTTTTGTTATATACCTCATCTATTTGGAAGACTCCAAGAGGCCTCAAACTAATTTTTCTTAGTTTCTTTTGAAAAGATACACATAGAAATGTGGCCTTAGAATTTCGCATTTATTTTATCTTGGGCACATCTGTAATCCTAGCATTTTGTGAGGCCCAGGCAGGATGATTGCTTGAGTGACTTTGAGAACAGCCTGAACAGCATAGTGAAATCTTGTCTTTACAAAAAAAATTTAAAAATTAGCCGAGTATGGTAGCACATGCCTGTAGTCTGCCTAGGGAGGCTGAGGCAGGAGGATCACTTGAGGCCGAAGTTTCAGGTTGCAGTGAACTATGATGATGCCACTTCTCTTTATCCCAGGCAACTGAGTGAGAATCTATCTCAAAATAATGTTTTTTAAAGTATATAATATTGTATCATGGAGTGTTCTTGTAAACTTTGTTTTCAGTAGATGGTTACACAGCGAATGCAAGGTTCACACTATAAACCTAAATTGAACTTTTAGATCTGAAAGTAAATAAGTTACAAATGTTCTATGTTTACAAAGGTAGTCAGACATCCCCTATGTTCTCTAATTTTAAGAAATACTGAGCCTTTGTCAATTAATTCATTTAATTTAACTTAATTCGACTGGTAATGATGAGATGAATTAGAAGACACTATATGCTCTGACTCACCGATTACTCTATGTAGGTTGTTTCTTTGCTTCTCTGTTTTTTTTTTTTTTTTGAGAATTCAAAAGCTAGCCGATCATATGCAGCTGTGTGGCTTTTCATATTAGCAGAAATCTTAAAACTACTGAAAGAAAATTTGTCTTTTAACTCCTTTCATACAGTTTCAGTAAATGGAATTAGCCTATTTCATTACATGAAAATTCTCTCTGATCAGTAAAATAGCCACTCATGAATAAAACTGTAAACAACTAGATAAAGCAAGTTGCTGAAAATCTAAACTATTTATCTATTTCCACAGCCATTGGGAATGTGCCAAAAGAAATAGTTTTGGGCACTCTTCTACTATCTCAAGGTTTATTTGTAAAAATATTCACCAATCCTCCACTTTTTAAATTATCATTTAAAAAAAAATCCAAATATTTGTATGGAAAATGAAATAAGATAACCATAAAAACTGGAAAATAAATTAAATGGAATTTTCCCTACCAGGTACCTCATGATATATTAACAAATAAAATAGGAGCATTAGCAAAAGAATAAACTAACAGGAAAATACACATTTAAAAGATCAAAAATTATTATATGACAAAGGTGTCATTATTAATCATTGAGAATTAAACATATTATTTATGATCACTTAATGAATAACAGTAGAACAACTAGCTATTCATTTGGAGAAGTATATATACACATGTACTTATTTAAGACATACAGAGTAGATCTACTTAAACAAATATCCTTAGTATTTTACTTGACAGGCTCGGCGCCTGTAGCTCAGTGGTTAGGGTGCAGGCCACATGCACCGGGGCTGGTGGGTTCGAACCTAGCCAGGGCCTGCTAAATAACAATGACAACAATAACAACAACAACAAAAAAAAACAATGGCTTGGCATTGTGACAGGCACCTGTAGTCCAAGGTACTTTGGAGAATATGGCAAGAAAATTTCTTGAGCTCAAGAGTTGGAGGTTGCTGTGAGCTGTGAAACCATGGCACTCTGCTGAGGGCGATGTAGTGTGACTCTGTCTCAAAAAATATATATATGTATTTTACTTACCAATAAATTTTAGTTAAATCAACACTTAAAGTTGAAAATGAAAATAATAAAATATATAAAAATAGCATATGATTAAAAATTTGTGTTAGTAATATTATAATAGGGATTGTCTTCATAGGAATGACAGAAAGACCAAAAGCTTTAGGAAACATAAATAAATAAATCCACATAAAATATTAAAATTTTTTTGATAGCATAAGTTATATAAATTATTTAAAAATAATAATACATGAGAAAAACGTAGAGCACATGGTTAGGTCTATGAGTTCAAACAATTAAGTTCTCAAACTCATCCTAGAAAAAGTGCTACATCCCTCACTGCTGAATATCACTGTGGTCACAGACAGCCAAGGTGTCATTCAAAGATGACCATAGTGAAATTCAGCAATGAGGTATGCACCACTTTTACTAGACTTAACTGTTTGACCTTGTATTTAGGTACACACAAAGTGTCTATTTTATGTTTATATGAAGAAGGCTTGCAAATCAGGAAGCAGCATCAAAAAAATCCAATAGAAAACCAAACAATCAAAAGGGAGTTTGCTAAAAGTAATATATACCCTAATATATCAAAAGGGAGTTTGCTAAAAATAATATATACCCAATACCCTAAATATATAAAAAGATGGTCAAGCTGATACTAATTAAAGGCAATTAAAACAATGAGTTTTAAACAAACAAAAAAACATTGAAATGGGTAAATACAAAACCAATGAATATATTCATTACTAGTTAAAGTATAAAGATAGATAATGTAATAATGTCCAGTGGACAGGTATGTCGGAAATATATTTTTGGAAAGAATATGGTGATGTCTTCTAAAATTATAAATGTGAATCACTTTGGGCTCAATGTTTAGCACTTGAGGTTGTTTAATGATTAACTTTTAGCATTTTAATCTAGAAACATACTAGCATATAAGAATGTTTACTTTAACATTATAGACAACTCTACAGAGGAAAAGCATAAATGTGCCTTAATAGTGCTCCAGATTTAAACTCTTATATGCCTTCAATGGAATACTATAAAACAACAAGGAATACTATACAATAAGAAACGACAAAAGGATATAATGAAATAAGTACAGTATGGGCCCAACCATATACACATATATAGTTAGAAAATACTAAAGGATTAACACTACACTGCTAAAGTTGGCTTACTATGAAGTTGGAGTTGAAGACAAAAGAAGTGAGAATAATTTCTATACATTTCTATAGTTACTCTTTGCAATGAGAATGTGTCATTATCATAATAAAAATCATCTCAAGCACACCCAAAAATGAGGTAAACAGAAGGCTCAGCAAAAATAATGCCTAGATTTCAATAGAACATTGTCTATGTTGTGTAATACCATATGATGTGATATAAATTTATGAATTTCTGCTCCAAAAGCTTAGGTTAAGAACAAACAAACTGCCTACTCCACACTCAGAGCATGTACTCACCAGGTCAAGATAAAATAATAGCTTCTCATCTCTATCCAAAAAGGATTAGTTCTAGGGAACATAGTTCTTCTTTTTTATCAACTCTGAAAATGCCAGGTCTTACTGAAGCAGTTTACCCTAATTTTATTTTAATTTTTTTTTTAATTTTTTTTATTTTTATTTTTTTTATTGTGGAGAAGGGGCGGGGAAAGAAGGCGGGGGAAGAGGTGCGTGACAGAGTCGGGCCAGTGGCATGGTACCACATTGGCTGTATCTAGGTAGAGGCAGTTTCAGGCCGGGCCTTGCTGAGTCGTGTGTGAATACTTGTAGAACTAATTGTTATGCTTTGTGACAAACGTTAATGATTATTGGTTCTACTATTTATCTTCCAAGGCTGCCAGGGACATTATGTAAAAGAATAAATGTGAAAATATTATTGAAGCGTACTTTTGAGGTAATTATTATTGTTTGACTCTTGGCTTAAAGAACAAAAACATCAGCATTAGTAATAACCACGTGTTGTTAAATTGTAGCTATTAAAACAAAATAAGGAAATATTGTCTTTGGCCTATCAAATGACAAAGCTTTTTAAAAAAAACCTTAGTAAATGCAGTGTTGTGGAAGAGTAAAATTGATTCTCTCCTTCAAAGGCAACTTGGAATATTTGTTAATATGTTTTAAAACAAGCAGTTCCACTGAACTAGTATTTTCCTTTCTATAAATGTACCTTGAGGAAATTATGTATAACTATTTCATCCCAATATAATTATGAGATGGCAATTCAGAAATGAAATACTAGCCAACAGCAAGAGACTGGATAAATAGCTATGGTGTTGCTCGTAGATATCCAAATAATTCCAGGGGAAATCAGAAACTATGCATGGCATATTATTAAATAATGTATATACAGTATGATTAAATTTTGTCAAAAATGTGTTCTTGTTTTGGCATGACAAATGGCATAAGAGGAAATATAATAAATTAACAGTATACTTAAATAATAAGTTCATAAGGGCATGAACTTCTTCATCCTTTCTTCTTGATTCTCTATTTTCTAAATTTAAATTTATTTTTCAAATGAAGAAAAAATAATTTTATTAAATATTTTACAATTTTATTAAACGTTATTTTGGGAGAGGACATGGCTGAGAGGAGTGCATTTTCTCTTGTAGTTGAACAATACAGCACCTTATATTTTCATGACTCCCCTGTTTAAAGCAGCACACTGCCTAGTAATATTGAGTATTGTTAAATATAATTTTCGATTTCTGTTATTTTCATGTAACCTTTTATATGAAAAAGGGAGACTAGTTTTATTAAACAAGAGGTTGTCATGTTTCAAGTTGCTCCACAAACTGAGCAAACAACCATTTTGTTTGAAACAGTGAAGGAATACAGAGTGTAACATAGGCAACTGTGACATTATGTGAATTGTAGGTACTTCATATAATCTTATTAATTATCTAAAAATATATTCACATAATATTTATGGCAGGTTGCTATTGGCTAGTGAAGATTCACCAAGCTCTTGTGCTTGGCAGTGGAGGGAGACAGTGTACAGGGAGTGGAAGCAAACTTAACTTTACTGAATTCTTTTGACGCACCATAGTGCTTATTAAATACCATGTGTTAGACCAGGTATCTTACAAATGTCCTCTCTCAAGTTCACAGATAGGACTTTTCCATTTCAGTGTGCATTGGAAGCATCTAAGGTGTTTTGAGTTTTAATCCACCTATATGACTTAGTCTGATTTTGGACATAGGGAATAAAAAAAATTCTGGCATTGGACCCTGAAATCAATATTAAAAAAAAATGTTTCCAATAGCTCCGAACTACTAGCCAAACATCCTTATGAAAAGCATTACTATTTCTGCCTTAAAGATAAATAATGTGATTGAAATGGGTAAAGTAACTTGGTCATGTCTACAAATTCAATAAAAATGGATCAAGTTGATTTCTAAACAAACACATATGAGTGTATACAACAAATAAAATGTCTATCATAAAGACTATTTAACTCGAGATTTGCCTTGGGACACGAAATTTGCATATGACATCTAGGTAAATACAATAATCCTACAAATTAGTTATATGACTTCAAAGACAAAAATTTGAGGTTCAGTGACGCTAAGTGTCCTGTCCATAATCAAATGCAATAAAATCAGAACAAAGGCAACTACGTGGGTTCCTGTATTGGCAGCAAAATCATGCCTGCCATTTTCATATATGATTGGACCCCCCAGCAGAGCCTAAACAGAGACTTTGTGAGTACTCGAAATCTGGTGATTTTGCTTTCTCTTTGAGTTTCCTGAGTTGATGTGCTTGAGAAAACAGTATGTTCCTGTCAAGAGGTTATTTTCACAGAGTTTCTAGAGAAAAAAAGAAATAGAACAATATAGCACCTGAACTTGGGATGACCACTGAACAACAAAGTGAAATAAACTAAAGAAAGAAAGGTTGAGATATTGGCTAAAATACCTTAAAAAAATAAAGAAACTAAAATTTTTCAGGTTTAGAACAAAAAGAGTTTCTCAGGCAGAGGCCTTCCCAGGAAAACAATCTCAAAGTAAGAATATCTTTAAGACAAACATAAAATCCAGGGTTGAGGGGTAAAAACCCTCTAGTAATCTGTATATTAAGGGTGTGCTTCTTACACAATATCTCTTAAATAATAAGGGTTCTAAGAAATTCAGGACAATTTAATACACTGACCTAACATGAGATATGTGCATCATATGTTTGGTCTAATAGCATTACAGTTTGATACACAGAAAGCCCACAAAGATTTTAAAGAAATTATATCAGCTCATGCTGAAAGCGATAGAAACACTACAAATGAAAAACACTCAATGCCATCTAAGTTACTACTCTAGGCAAGTGAAGTATAAAAACTACTCATCTCCAAATATAGGGCACATTTTATGGAAGAAGAGAAAGGACCCTGAAAGGAAAAACCAAGAGCTCCAAGTATGGGGTCATGAGCTGCAAAAGATCATTCCTAGGAACAACAACCTAACTCTAGGCAAGGAACAAAATTGCTGTAACTCAGTTCCTACCAAATACTTTCATTGCTCTGTAGAAGGTAGGATAATGTCCACCTTTCTCCATGGAACACATCCTGAATTCAGAGTTGTGAGAACTGTAAGTAGCACCATCTTGCTCGGTATCTCCTATGCTTTGTATAAATGAGATTCCCAGGAGAAAGAATCTTGGATAAGGCAGTGCTCTCTCCAAGGACAAGAAAGAGAAACTCCAGCAGAGAAATGCACTCTTGGTACATGTATCTGACAGATGCGGTGAAGACGCAAGATGGATGAGAAAGAGTTTAGAGGACTTGTTGGTGGACTTGTGTAAAAGATGCTCAGAGGACTCTAGAAATTCCAGAGGACATTTTGAAGGGGTTGAGGCATTATTATCAGTCATTTTGACTTGAAAACAGTAAATTTGATATTGCATGTTGAAGTTACTCTGTTCTTAGTGTCAGGCTCATGAGGCAAGAGTTAATTTAAGTTACGTGTGCTTTCAGATCTATCACATAAGCAGAATCTTGAGATGATATTTTGTTTTCATCCTTGGGTATATGTAAGTGCAGGCTGAACACAGAGGGTCCAGAAATGAAGAAAATCTTTACAAGTCTGACCCTGATAACCTCTTCCTACATTCTAGACTGCAAAAATCCCATCATGAGGAAAGTACATTAATCTATGAATCCTACATTTTTATTATGTGTCTTCCATTTTAGTTATCTATTGGTGAGTAACAAGCAAAAAACCTGTAATAGCTTAAATAATAGGTATTTTATTTTATCTCTCAGTGGTATGGGTTTCTTGGGCACAGCTCTGTAGTTCTTTCTTGGAGCACCTTATATAGATATGCTAAGATGGTGGGTGGGGCCAAAGGCAGAGGCTGGACTGGGAGAGCTGGGCCTCACTCCTTCCTCATGTAATCTCAGAGCCTCCCCTCTCTATGTGGACCATGAGTTAGTTCTTCACTAAGATAGAGTATCTGGATGTCTTACACGGTATCTTAGGGTTCCCAAGAAGCACAAAAGCAAAAGTCACTAGGCCACCATAAGTATTAATCAGCACTGGCAAAATGCCACTTCTGCCACCCTCTATTAATAAAGCAAGTCACAAGGCCAGCCCAGGCTCAGTATGGGAGAAGGCTAGTTATGGGTGTGAATCCAGGAGACCATGCTCTTTGGGAGTCAACTTTGGAAATCAGCTATTACCCTTCAGTAGTTGCTCCTTGTCAGGTGCTATGTGAGGCACACAAGGGTAAGCAAACTGCCACGCACCTGCCACTTTCAAGCTGACTGAGTCTGGAGGGAGAGATAAACATTTAATCCAGAAAAATTCTACCCTAGCAATTGCTCTAAAGAAATACTATTTATATTAGTCGAGGTCAGAAAACATTTCTTGGGAAAGTAGAGTTTGAGCTGATCTGAAGGATGGGTGGGAATAAGCTGATGAGACTAGGGTATGTTGTAAGCATTCTAGCAACAGGAAATGGCATAATGCAAGCCAGAGCAAGTTCTAGACACTGAAAAAAGAGCGCAAGGCTGTAGCTGAAAGTGCGTGGGTAGGAGAGGTACATAGGAGCCTCACTTTGTCTTCAATTTAAAGCAAGGGGAAGCCACTGCAAGCTTTCAAAAGGAGGAAGGAGCAGAATCAGTCTTGCATTTTGAAAAGATCTCTGTGGCTGCAAGATGGAGAGTGGATTAGAGGGAGAGTATTGGAGAAGAGATTATTCTACCTAGGAGGATATTGCAACCCCTAGGAGAGACATGAGCTTCTTTCTCTATCTCTTGTATCTTAGGAGAGCTGGATTCATGAGGGACTGGCCTCACAGAATTGCTTTCATTTATTTTCCAAGCAGTTTTCTGGCTTCCATTTTCTCTTTGTTACTCAGATAAAAGGTATTCTAGACCCAAAACAACTCACAGAAAAAGGTGATCGAAACCAATCAAATGATGTAAAGTGTATCTTAAAAGGCAGTCAAGACACAGAGCCAACTGGACTTACTTTAAACTCTCAGTTTTTTCAGGGAGTCATCACTCCTACTACAAATCCTCTTGAATTTCCATAAGGCAAATAGTGATGCTTCATTTTCCCCATCTTCTGGTTTCTTAAAATTTGAGTCCTAAATATTCTTACAATTTCCCTTTTCCTACAGAGTGTTTTCTTGGTGCAAAAGGTGATAAAGACCTAGGTTCAGGCCCTCCCTTGGCTGGGTGAACTTATGTCCATTCACAAACCTTTTCTGAACTTCAATATTTTTACTAAATAGCAAAATAAAGTGGTTAATAGCGCATGTTGAAAGTGTTGCAATAAGTCAATGAGATGATACCTGCAAAGAGCTTATCTCAGTGCAGTGCACCCTAGTGTTTAAGTGATATATTTTGGAAACAAATCAGGCTTGGCTTAATTCCCAGCTCTGCCATTTATTAGATCTGTGGCCTTGGGAAGGTTATTTGTTTTGTTGAAGCATCAATTTTTTTTCTTTTTTTAAGAATGCATATAAGCATATCATTTTATAGTAGTTTTATGAGAATTAAGTGACAAAAGCCATACAAAAAACTTAATAGAGTAACTGGCATATAGCCAATATTTCATAACTGGTTGCTAATATTATTATTAAAATGTATTACCATTAAATAAATTTAATTCACTTCTTTCGTCCTTCCCCAGGATTTTCCTTTCTTATATGGTCTTCTTCTCTTAATTGCCATCAATCTCCCTTATGCATTGAGTAGTCTCTTCTCTCTCTCATCATTTTCCTCCTTACCTATACCCCCCTTCTCCTCTTAGATTTGGATGATCAAAACAGGAAAATAATAGAAATAATCCAATCAAATAAAAATCAAGAAAGTTAATCATTGGCCCCCCCCCCCAAAAAAAAAGAACTTGTTAGAACACAGAGAAAATAAACACAATTCCAAAAATTATTAAGATTTAATTTTGCATATTGGACTAGAGTTGTATAAATCTCTTTTCCTCAATTATTCCCAGCGGACACACACAAAAACCTGATGCTAAAACATTCGCAAACTGTTTCATAAGTAGCCTAATGAGTGCCTATCAACCACAAAATGAAAGCAGTTTCAATTTTCCTGGAGTCAGTAACATCTCTGAAATTGCTATAAGTTTAGATATTATTATTTCATATTGAACAAGCAATGCTCTTTTTGTTTCTATGTAACAGTTTAGTTGAGAGTCTAAGTACAAGTGGACAATAGTTTCTTATTTTTGAACCATATTTTACTATTTCTAATTTCTTTATTAAAGTCAAATGAAGGCAGGATTATTTTATGTGGTAAAATAAACTGTATTGCGGTGCATCTTACAAGGGTACATGTGAAACTTAGTAAATG
>CAUYPK010130186.1:0-74738 GCA_963574355.1 Loris lydekkerianus
ACTGCCTCTACCTAGATACAGCCAATGTGGTACCATGCCACTGGCCCGACCCTGTCACTCACCTCTTCCCCCGCCTTCTTTCCCTGCCCCTTCTCCACAATAAAAAAATAAATAAATTCAAAAAAAAAAAAAAAAAAAAAATGTTCATACTGCCCATAGCAATCTACAGATTCAGTGCAATCACCATTATGGGAACCAGAGCAAGAAGCAGGGACATATTCTGACACAAGCAGACGGCTCTCAACTACCACAATCCTGCCAGCTTCAACTGCAAAGATGAAACAGAGTTCAGAAACTTTATTGTCTGGCTTGAAGACCAGAAAATCAGACACTAAAAGACTGAAGACAGAGGTAATTTAAGAAACATCCCCAGTGGTGACTGGCCCAAGTTCTTTGAAAAGTATCTCAGAGATGTTAACTGTCCTTTCAAGACTCAAGATCTTTGAGAAAAAAATTGACTGGCTTCTTGATTTAGCTGTTAGACTTGAATGTGGAGATCATGCTGAAAAACACAAGGATTTAGTACCTGATAATGCAAAAAAAAATGCTGACAGCACAACTAAAAATGAAAAGCCATTCATTAATCTGGATGTAAATAATCCTGATTTTAAGGCTTGTGTGACAGCTTTGGCTAACCTCCTTCAGATTCAAAGTCATGATGATTACCTGGTAATTAAATTCACATTTTGGTTGAGGAGCCCTGACACAGGATTCAGTTGCTAAAGCAAATCAAACAAAAGAGAGCTTGCCTGTTGCTTTAGACAAACATACCGTATTCTTGGTTTTGACACAAGAGATGCAGTTCTTAACAAAGCTGCTCAAATTCTACGATTGCCACACATAAAAGAGCTCAGAGAGCTACAGACAAAAATTAAAGAGGCCATAGTGGCTATTCAGGCAATTATTGCTGATCCAAAGAAAGATCACAGACCAGGGAAGGCTGGAAGATGAACACTAAGATTTTAGCTTCTCACCTACTTAGTACAATTGGGAACTATGTATACTTCTGGCATGTGTTTGGAAATCATATGTCACATTTTTGGGAGAAAATGACTATATCCTGGAGATTTACCACCACTGTTTTTTCTTTAATAAAATTTGGGAGAGTAGAAAAACCAAAATACCACTGATATTTTTCACAGGAATAGGAAAAATAACCCTAAAATTTATATGGAACCACAAAAGACCCAGAATAGCGAAATCCATCTTGAGCAAAAGGAAAAAAAATTGGATGAATTTATTACATTACCTAACTTCAAATTATACTACAAAGCTGTAGTAACTAAAACAGCATGGTATTGGCATAAACCCCAACACCTAGACCAATGGAACAGAATAGAGAATCCAGAAATAAATCTACAAATCTATAGTGAACTTATCTTCAATAAGGGCGTCACTCTCGTGTTGTTTGACCTCTCTTGTTATAATTTAAGCTTCTAGGTCCTCCAAAAAACCAACATTAAAATGGGATCAAGTATGTTGAGATTTTATTAGGGAAAATGCCTGTGAGTGAATGGGAAGGGGACTTGGAAAAGGTGGGAGTGCTGTTTGACCTTGAGAGAAGGGAAGGGGGTTGTGTGGAAGTAGCCTTAACTAATGTACCCTGGGAGAAAGTGACAATGAAAGCTAAGCCTTAGGCTAACTTCCTCATAGTCAGGTGGTGACTTCCATGATCACCAAGGCAGTGGATGTATGTTGGGGTTTCCTTTACCTTTTCTGTATGTCGTATCAAAACATCCACTTAAGTTCTTTTATTTGTACTATTTCATTTGGTATCCGCCCCCCCACCCCACCCCCCAAGAAAAATCAAGAATTTCCAGGTGCCAATTAAGCACAGGGTCCTTCTGAGTTCAGGGCCCTGTGCGACCTCATGATCCTGAAGCTGACAGTGGTCTGCCTTAGTCCCTACTGTGCTTAGTACCCATGGGAAGGCTGGCCTCGGGGCCACATAGCTCTTGGACAATTATGCTCCATATAGTTGGAGATCTACCCAGCACCCATAGATAAGCAAATTTATTAATTTTTGTGGTTTTTGTTTCTTGGCTCTTAAGAAAGCTCATCTGTGAAGGAGCCTTCTCAGAGTATTCCTACTAGCATCCTTTGTCAATAGGTCAGAGGTTGTTTTGTTTTGTTTTGTTTTGTGACAGAATCTCACTTTGTCACCCTCAGTAGAGTGCTGGAGCCTCACAGCTCACAGAAACCTCAAACTTTTGGGCTCAAGTGATTCTCTTGCCTCAGCCTCCTGAGTAGCTGGGATGACAGGCATATGCCACAATGCCCAGATATATATATATTTTAAAGACAGGGTCTCATTCTTGCTCGGGCTGGTCTTGAACTCCTGAGCTCAAGCAATCCACCTGCTTCGGGCTCCCAGAGTGCTAGGATTACATGTGTGAGTCACTGCACCTGGCCTTCAGAGTTGTATTTTTAAAGTGCAGATCACCAATCATCACTCTCATTGGTTCTAGAATAAAGTCCAAATTCCTTACAATGAGCTGGAAGCCCTTGGGACAGCTGGGCCTCCTGCGTCTTGCTCAGGGTGCCTAACCAAGGTGGCCAAGGGGCTGACAGCCAAGGTGATCCTGGTGTTGAGTCCTTCCTCTGGTGAACTCTGCTCTGGGGAAAGGATGCTTGTCTGTAACATGTGCAGAGGGAGCCTGACTACAGTGCTCCCAGGGTTTCTGCTACTGCTCTCTCTCCCATATCACCTGTCATCACTCTAGCTCTTGTTTCCCATGTTCCAGCAGCATTGGCCTCCCTCATTCCTTGAGCAGCTTGCTCCCACCCCCATGCGGTAGCAGGTGTGGGTCTGTCCCTGTGAAACGCTTTCCCCTGGCTCTGTATGTGGCATGCCCACTCTCAGCCTTGGGACCTCCATTCGAATATTGCCTCCTCAGAGAGGGCTTCTCTAAATATCTCAAAAAGTGACCTCCTTAGTCAATTCTCACACTTACGCAGTGATTCCATAAGTAGATAATGAATGCCTACTATGTGCCAGGCATTGGTCCATGTGCTAGGACACTAAATCCCTTCCCTCAGGAAGGTTTCTTTCTGGCGGTAAGGGTCAAACAATACAGGTGATGTGTCAATTTTTCAGTGTCTACTTGACTAGATGATGGTGCTCAGATGTTTGCTCAAACTCCAGTCGAGATGTTGCTGTGAAGGTGTTTTGTTTCAGTCAGATTTTAGTAAAGCAGATTAGCTTCCACCATGTGGACTGGCTTCATCCAATCAGCTGAAGGCCTGAAGAGAACAAGACGGAGACACCTCCCCTCCCCCCAGCCCCTGGGAATTCAAGCTCCAGCCTGCTCTCAGGCTTGACCCTGCCATGTCAACTCTTGCCTAGGTTTCAGCTCCCTGGCCTGCCCTGCAGAGCTTAGACTCGCCAGGTGTCCACATTGTGTGAGTCAATTCCTTAAAACAAATCCCTCTCTGTGTAGACCTTCATTGATGTTTTTCCTCTGGAGAGCTCAGATTAAGACAGTAGCCAAGAAAAGCAAGTAAAATAGATGATAGAATAGTAGTGATAAATGCAATGGATAAAACCCCATAAACGTATTTATTTTCTTCATAGCATTCACCTGTAACTATTTTGCTTGGTAACTTTTTTGTTCTCTGTCTGATCTGCTGGCTTATTCACTGTGACATGCTGCTCTGGTTATCTTTAATGTGTAACAAAACACCCTAGATTAGTGGCAGAGCTGTTCAGCAACCAATTATTTTATTATGCTCACAGTCTCTGCAAAAGGCACCGAGGGGCTGGCTATTCTCTGCTTCATGATATCTTGGCCTTTGTTTTCAAGACTTGAGCTTGGGGCAACCAGAGAGGGGACGCAGGAGCCTTTCTAGGATGGCTTCTTCACTGATGAACTTGGTGCCTGGGCTCAGCGGAGACTGCTGATGGCCTCCCAGATGACTCAGGTGTCTCACAGCCTGGTAACTGGGTTTAAAAGGAGGTCTTATCTTCATACATTGAGCATTCCAAGACAGCCAGGCAGAAGTGGCTAGGCCGTTTGTGGCCTACTTTCAAAAGTCTGATAGTCTCTCCTGGTTTAGACAGTTATCAACCCATATTCAAGAGGAGGGGACACAGATCCCTCAATTGGAAGAGTGACACAAATTTTTAGGCCATGTTCCCAAACCACCTCACTCTAGAGGTGCTCAGCATCTAGAAAGCAAGTACTCAACAAATATTTATTTATTGATTTATTTTTCTTGTTGCAGTTGTCATTGTTGCTTTAGCTGATCCAGGCCAGGTTCGAACCCATCAGCCTTGGTGTCCCCACTGAGCTACAGGCACGGCCTCAACAAATATTTGCATAAATAGAAAAGCCCAATTCAACCAACAGAAATGTTATATTTATTTTACTATCAAGGGATAATTACTATTAAAATATGCTTGTATTTTTTTTAGTGCATGGACTTAATGTGCATATGTTCGTTTTTCTCAATGACTATTTCTCTAAGTTCTTCTAGCATAATAATATTTTCCACTTGGTATTCTAACTTTCTCAGGCATTCTTCCATGCCACCATATGTCTGTGTAGTTATATGCTTTTGGAAGGTATCATATTTTACTTATTTGACACCCCTTAATGTTAGACAATTGGACTTTTCCCAGGATTTTGTAAATATTCTAAGTAAATAAAGTAATTAACATATTTGTGTGTAGATCTTACAGACTTTTCTATGAGTTCTTTTGAGGATAACTTTCTAGAAGTAAACTTGTTGAGTCAAAGGTATGCACATTTCCAAGATCATTGATAATACGTTCATACAATAGGATTTCTTCATTTTGGAGAAAACAAAACTACTCATTCAACAAAAACCTTCTTGTGTATTTTAAATTAGGTTTATTTTCTTTAAACATGATAAAGCGTAAATGTATTCTCCTTTATTCTAAATATTTACTTTTATGGTTTTTGCTTTGTTACAGTTGGTATTTCCATCAAATCAGTAGTGCTTCTGAGAAGAAATATCAGAAGGCTTTCTAAAAATATCACATCTTTGCAAAAATGTTCAGATTTGAAAATGAAATGTGTCCCCAGTAATTGAATTGCACTGCAATCCAATTCATCTCAGTTCCAAGGAGGAAAGAAAATTGCACCATGAAAGTCGTGACTATAGGACATTACCCATGCCTTGCAAACTTGCTTGAACAAAAACCTGGAGCCTAGATATAGAGAAGGAGAAAATGTGGGTTTTAGTTTTGAGAAGGTGATACAAATGCTTCATCTCTTCAGACATGATAGTATTTTAATCTTGTTAGGGACCATCTTATTTCTTTCATTTTTGCATAACTTTAGTTACATAAATGATGGGTATTGCACTGATGTGCAATTTAATTTTTACAGTCTGACTAAAATAGCAGAGTAAAAGATCATGATACAATATAACATAGCTGCATTTACCATTTATGATCTTTGTACAATCAAGTGCTCCCTAAATTCATGTTTTAACCTCTCCATGCTTTCAAGCTGCATGCCCATTCTTTGTTTGGTTTTACGGTATCTACATTTAGTCTGGGCCAGTGTTTAACCCTTTAGGAAGATGACCTGTAAAACTATCTATTTGTCCATCATCTATCTTCCTTAGAGCGAATGATATCAGTGGAATAAAATTCTAAAGGCCCTAAGTTTTTAGATCAAAAATAAAATGATTTATTATAGTTTTCTTTGGCAATATTATAGCAGCAGAAATTTGCCATCTTGTAGCAGGGCTCTTTTCAGTGACATTGTCACTGTTACTGACACCAGCCTCTCAATGAACACTTATAAAACCCTTGTTCAGTGGAAGTTTCCTGCTACATCTTTCCAAATTCTTGCTCTTTTAACATGCCTTCTTTCTGTGTCAGTTAACTGAGCTGTAATGTCATGAGGAATTCTTTGAAACAGTTTGAATCTTGTTCTAGACACAACTTTATCTGATAGGGTGTGTGACTATGAGTTCCAACCTTGCTTCCTCCTCCCTGCCTTCAGGAACTTTGAGATAGCTACACCTTCTGCTAGGTGTTTCCCTGGATTCTGGGAAGAATATGAAAATGTGTGTGTGAAGAGGTTGTCAAAAGAGTTTTAAAACACGAAATAACAATTTAAGATCCTTTTTAAAAAATAAAATTTCAGATGTGAAATTAGTTTATATAAGTTCATTCAACAGACTTAGGTAACACTTTTTGTTGTTGTTGTTAGACCAGAAAATTTCTGTTACACCAATGTATTTGTACTTAATTTCAGCTGGGACTTTGGAGGCTTGAGTTATGCAGGGATTATGCCCCTATGTAATGGAGTGTCCTGGCTTTGTGAGGTCCCAGGGCTCCTGAAATCTCAAAGACAATAGTTGACATTTAGAAATGTCTGTATTATTTCCTGTCATTTTCATGGAGCTCAGAAGTTTCTTGGTAAAGAAGTTGATCCCTGTCAGTGATGGGTTATAGTCATAACTCATGATGCTGTGAGACACTGCATCTCAGTCTGTTTCTTGTCACCTGTGAAGAATTCCAGATGTTTCTATGATCCCTGCACAAAGGCTCAGGTCCACATCGGAATTATCTGATCCTACTTAGATTCACAGCAATTCTGGGACATCTGAATTCTTAGTTAATGTTCCAGAAAGCCTGGAAGCTCAGAGTTAGCATGAGTAAATAGAAATAGAGATATTCTACTTTCTTGATTCACAAATGGTATTTCCATTTCACATTTCATTTTTCCAGAGTATTAAATGGAAAGAAATGAGAGAGAGAGGTAAAAGAAGGAAAAAAGTCCGGTGGTTCTTAGCATACTTCCATGGAGTTGTTTTTACCTTGGCATCTGGGCTGTTCTTCCTTGGCAGGCTTCAGCATACTCTTGGAGTGAAGGCACACCACTGGTTAGCCACCAAAGGTTTATTCTATCCCACTTTCTTTTGTTCTATGTACTGTTTCCAAAAAGCAACAATTTTGACCTTAATTAAAATCAAAATCATAGCTTTTTGGTGATACAGTATGTAGCACAAAAGGTCATCAAAATCTTTTATTAGGTTTTTGGTATAACTCTGGACTAATTTTCCAGTATGCATCTAGATTTCTGTTTGTATAAGCTTAAAAGTGTACACTCTTGTTGAGTCCCTTTTGAGATTGGTTTGTACTTTGAATATTATGCTTTTAATCTAAAAAGAGTATTTGGTCTCCACGTTGACCTTACTTCTCACGTCACTTTGATCTGGAGGACTCACTTAACCCTCCCTGTTGCCGTCTCATCGCCCTGTGACGGGCAGCCCCTCCCTCTCACTTGCAGATGATACAGGGATGCTGGTTGCACCTCTCCTCCTTGCCAAGAGGCCAACGACCAGCATTAAGGCATGGCTGGTAAAGTGCTGCCCTGAATAAGGGAGCAACGTGATCATAGGATGAAGGAGCTGCAGGACTTAGCCTGTGTGTATTGGCAGAATGGAAGGAAGTGACTTTCAGCTGCTGGAGCAAGGGGAGTGGAAGATAAAGCTGAATAAGGGAGAGCTCATCACTTTGGGAGCACCTTCTGGGACACCAGCAAGAATCCTGGGAGGTGGTGGAGCTTCCCTGAGATAATGAATGTTCATTGCTGTTTTAAGTCACTACATTTTAGGTTAATTTGCTACACAGTAAGAAGTAATTAATAAAGGGAAATACCCAAATGCTTTAAAGACTGTTTAGGTCTGAACTGATACCCAGAGGCCTAAAGGCTCTTCATGGACCACCTGTTAGAGTGACGGCACAGAGGACTCAGATGATCATGGAGTCTTGGTCCAGGTAAAGCACACAGTAGGTTCACTACATCTGTGGACTTGTGGCAGATGTTTTCATAGTAGAATTACAATGGACCACAGTGCTGCATTGATTATTTGGCCTTTGGAGAAGGCCAAGTAGACAGTCCTAAAACTGAAAGACAATTGTGTATCCCAAGAAGAATGCTGGAGATTAGTACCACCTATAGGGACTTACAGTGTGCAGTTGTGATTGTCCCTGACCTATCTCCATTTAATTCACCAGCCTGGCCCCTGCAAAAACCACTGGATCCTGGATAATGACAATACACTACTGAAAATGATAAAAGAAGTAGCCCAAATTGTAGCTGCTGGGCCCAATATGGCACTTTTACTACAACAGATGGACTCAGCCTTTAGTACACGATATGTGGCTATTGATCTGGTAAATGCATCATTATCCATGCTATTAGAAAGAAGAAAAAGAAATGGTTCATGTTCACTTAGATCAGACAGTGGTATATACAATAGAACCTCCTACACTGACCACCTCCTTAAGTTGACCTAATTTTTGTAGACTAGACATGCGCCACATGTACATATCAGTACAGTAGGCCTAGTTCCTTAAGTTGACCACTTCTATACCTTGATTAGTTTGTTATAGTCCCTCGAGTGGTCAATTTACAGAGGTTCTACTGTATTTAGTCTTTCCTTAGGCTATGCTAACTCTTCTGCCTTTGGTCATACATAGTCTGAAGACAACTGGACTAGCTAGACACCCACCCTACACAACAGACTCTGGTCCATTATATCAATGTCTCCTGTCAAGCAGGTGGAAATGCAAGATGTAGCTGGTGTGCTAAAAGCCTTGGTAAGACTCATGGGCTCCAGGTCCTGGAAGACAAACCAGTGCTTCAGAGTCCTGCCACATCAGTGGTAGAAGTCTAGTGGTCTAGGCACCTTGGGGCATCTTGCACCTCCCACCATTTGGAAGTAAGGACAATCCTTGTAGGTCCCAGTTTCTGGAGGTGACATATTCCACATCTGGGAATCTTCATCTGACTCATAGACTGGGTTAGATGGAAGGTTTCCCCCTGTAAGTCAGGCCCAGAGAAGGGCTCTGAAGTAGACCCTACTGCAGTACAAGGAAAATAGCCCTGCTGCCTAAGCTGACCAACCCTGTGGACCTTAGGTTACTAGTGATATCACAGAGGGAAAAGGCCAGCATGTGCAGTTTATATTAGTAATTATAATAGTAATTCCCACTGGGAGAAGCACAAAGCAGACCCAAGGATTCTGGAGTAAGGCCATGGCATCTGCAGTGGAAAATTTTACACTCTTCAGAAAACAGCTGCTGGACCTTCATAGAGATGGAGCGTCTGGATACAGGACACCAAGTGATCATATGTAACCCCAGAACTGCCCAGCATGAGCTCATCAGGTTATAAGTCTGGGTGAGCTGAGCACCACCATGGCAAGATAGAAGTATTGCATCTGGGCCAAACACGAGCAGAGTCTGCCTGAGTGCCCAGCCAGCTACACCAGCAGCTAGCCCAGGCCTCCATATCCCCCCATACTATTGCACCAGGAGCTCTCCCTCAGTTCATACCTACAGCCACATTTGGAAGGGGAATCCCTGATGATCCACTGATGGAGGAGGAAAAAGTGGGAGCTTGAACCTTGGATGGTGTGTGTGTGGATAGGAGCCAAAAACAGACTGTGTCTGCACCACGGTTGTACTCAGGCTGAGCCTCAAATACAATGGTGAGGGGTATTCAAATGGGGGTTATCCATCTGGTGTAGACAGAGAACATCTGTCTTCTCCTTCCTTGCTTGCTTGCTTCCTTCTTGTTCATTTATTGGTCAACATACCTATTGATGTATTTTCTGTCAATCATTTATCTCTCTATTTCTTTACATTTAGCGATCATTTATCTGTTATCTATTACTTTATCTGTCAATTATCCATCATTTATTTATCAGTCATCCATTATTTATCTATCCATCTATCATCTATCTCTTTATCATTTATTATCTATTTACCTTCAATCATCTATCTACTTTCTATCTTGGTATCATCTCCCTCTCTCCTTTTCTCATCTCTCACTATGAACAGACTCATCGGCAATAACAAATGCCTTAGAGGAGAAAAGCTGAAAGCTGAGGGTTAAGGAGGCCTGGTCTAGCAGGCCCTGTGAGGATGACCTTGGACTCAAAGCATTCATATCCCATGGTGACATGGACCCAAAGCATTCATATCCCATGGTGACATTGGACCCAAAGCATTCATATCCCATGGTGACATTGGATCCAAAGCATTCATATCCCATGGTGATATTGGACCCAAAGCATTCGTATCCCATGGTGACATGTACCCAAAGCATTCGTATCCCTTGGTGACATTGGACCCAAAGCATTCGTATCCCATGGTGACATTGGACCCAAAGCATTCGTATCCCATGGTGACATTGGACCCAAAGCATTCGTATCCCATGGTGACATTGGACCCAAAGCATTCATATCCCATGGTGACATTGGACCCAAAGCATTCATATCCCATGGTGACATGGACCCAAAGCATTCATATCCCATGCTAATGCTCACCAGAAATTCTCCACCACGGAACAAAGAGGCCCTGAACAATCACGGTCTTCTCAGCCATTCACTTTTTGTTTTCTTTTAAATTTATTGTTTTCTGATTTTTGTCCTAGACACTTTCCACTTTGATTTAAGACTGCTGTGCTAAGAACAATAACCAAAAATAACTTCTATTTTTGTAGCATACTCTCATAATTTGCCTCATTTTATCCTGGCAACAGTCCTGGGGCTTAGGAATAACAGGGAGAAGATTTCTTCCAGATGAAGAAAACTGATGCTCAGAGACGATCACGGCCCAGCCCAGGGCCATGGGGCCAGCTGGTGAGGAAGGTACTGGTCTCCAGCTTCTGTTTCCTTGGGCTTCTTTGGGGTGCGGAGGGAATGCAGAGCTGCATCGACCAGCAGGGGGCGCTTGTCTCCTCTTGTCTGCATGAGACCACCCTTGGTCTCCCAGTTCCAGGTGCACACCTCCTTCCTGAATCTCCACCTGCTGATCACACCCACATTGTCCAACGCACCTCTGTGTGTGCTCATTCTCTAGGTCCTTGTAGATCCTTCGTTGCTGTAGGCTCTTCCCAGTCTCTAGTAAGAAATGGACAGGAGTTAGCACCCAGCCAGAGGCTGTAAATCAGCCTTAGTGCTAGCAATAACCTTTCCCTTCCTGCTATAATACAAATGTGGAGCTTGTCATGGAGGTTTATCTTTGTGGCATGAATATTGACCTTTTCCCCATATGTCCTTACACTGTGTGCTTTCTCCTGCAGCACCCAGTTTTGCTGTGTTTCTCCTTCCTGCTTTCTTATTTGTTACAGTTCCCGCTTCTGTAGTGAGAGACAAAGTCATTCAATTGTAATAAACTTGTATCGAGTCTTCCCCAGGGGTCAGGCACCCTGCATAGCACACTGAACTAAAATCCCAGCCCTCATGGAGTCGGCATTCTAGGGAGGGAGACACATGGTAAACAAAACAAATAGGGAACTGATATGATCCGCCAGATGTTAATAGTTTCCATGAAGAAAAATAAAGCAGGGAAAGGAATAAGGAGAGGGGGTGTGGGGAGATGGGGCATAGTCAGGGGGAAATTTGTAATCTGTAGAGAAAAGATCAAAGAAAGGGTTAAAAACAAGAGAAGGTAACATTTGAACGCAGACCAGAGGTGGTGAGAGAGCTAGCCCTTAGATATTTGGGAGAAAGATATTCCAAAGAACAGAAAATGTAAAAGATCCAGTGGGGGAGCAGACCCCACATGCAGGCCTGGAGAAGTAGGGAAGGTGAGGTCAGAGAAGCAAAGGGATGATAAAAGGGATGTGGGTCCCAGAGGGTGGGTTACCGATTGTGTAGGGCCCACAGGGCCATAGGATTGATATTGGTGTCAACCTAAGATGAGAAGCCACTTCCAAATGAGAAATACAATAGGACTTCCATACGTTAACTGCCTGAGGGACTGTAACAAACCATACAACAGACTAAGGTGGTCAACATAAGGAACCAGGCCTACTGTACTGACACCTACATGTGGTTCATGTCCAATCTATGAAAATTAGGTCAACTTAAGGAGGTGGTTGATGTAGGGAGATGGTCAACTATGGATGGAAGTTCTATTGCACATGTGAGGGGAACTAGTCCAGATGAGTATGTATGACGGCCTCTTCCTATAGAACATTTTGAATGTCATTCCTTTTTAATAGTGTCTCTCTGGGATTTGGAGAAAGAGGCCAAACATCCAGATGTGGAGTCCCCAAACCCTGAGCTCATCTGTAGCTGGGACATAACAAATTTTTCTTACTGAAATAACTGTTGCATTCAGCTCTTAGGGACTGAGGGAGTATAACTGTGATTAGAGTCTAGCTCTCCAGGAGGTACCTATCAGCAGCTGGTTTAAAGAATGTACCTTTTCTTAAATGTCAGGTCAATGGCTACTAGGAAGCAGACACGGGAGGTTGGCCTGGTGTCACCATCCACATGTCATCATGCTGCAGGTGCCACAACACAAACCCAGAAACTTCCTCCTTTCCCACATGGGCATATCAAGAGTTGAGATGAACTCCATATTGCTGCTACTGAATATCTACAAGGTACCAGGCACTCATGGTTGTTGGAATAGATAAAATCATTGGCTTCATAGACCTTAAAGGAGAGAGAGCGAGGGAGAGAAATGTGTGTTCTTCTGTTAACTAGTGACGAATGACATGAAGAAAAGCTGAGCACACTGAACTAAATACAGGAGAAGTGATTAGGGAACGTGGCACAGTCACCTTGATTTCTGAATAAAAGCACAGAGCCCTATGCCAGGCGCAGTGGCTCATGCCTGTAATCCCAGCACTCTGGGAGACTGAGGCGGGTGAACAGCTTGAGCTCAGGAGTTCGAGACCAGCCTGAGCAAAAGCAAGATCTCGTCTCTACTAAAAATAGAAAAAATGAGGCAAGAGGATCACTTGAGCTCAGGAGTTGGAGGTTGCTGTGAGCTATGATGCCATGGCACTCTACCCAGGGCAACAGCTTGAGACTGTCTCAAAAAGAAAGAAAGGAACAAAAAAAAAAAAAAAAAAAAAAGAAAAAAGAAAAAAAAAAAAGAGCAGAGCCCTGAAGAAAGTGAGGAACCTCAGAAGATACAGAAGTAGTGAGAAGTAATGTTATGTACCAAATGTTTGGGTTTCCCAGCCAAATTCATATGTTGAAGCCCTAACCCTCAATGTGATAGTATTTGGAGGTAAGAACTTTGGGAGGCGATTAGGTTTAGTTGAGGTTATTAGGGTAGGGCTCTCATGATGGAATTGGTGTCTTTGTAAGGACATACGAGCTCATGGCAGGAAGGTAGCCATCTGTAAGCCAGTTGGAGAGCTTTCCTCAGGAACTGAATCTGCCAGCACCTTGATCTTGGACTTCTCAGCCTTCATAATCATATATGTCAATTCCTTATAGTAAATTTCCATGTCCACCTGCTGGAACCTAAATTTTGGATTCCCTAGCTTCTAGGACTGTGGGAAATAAATGTCTGTTGTTTATGCCTCCCAGTCCACCTATTTTGTTATGACACGGACTGAACAGCAAGAACAAAGGCTTTGAAGAAGGGAAGAGCTTAGTGGCTTTCAGGGAGAGCAGGAGGGTGGTAGAGCTGGCTCTCAGGAGGTGAGACATTGGGGCCATTATCACTTGGGGTACATTTTCTGTGGAAGTCTGTTGAACAGTTGGGGAGCAAGTGATGTAATCTGATTCTCATTTTTAAGAGATAGTTTTGCCTTTGGCGTGGAAGCAAAGGATACCAGTTAGGAGGTAAGAGAGGATGGTGGCTTGAATAGGGAGACAGAAAAGCGTGATGGGAAGTGATCACAGGTGGGTGTTGTTTGAAGGCAGAGCCCTAGGATTTGCTGATGGGTTGAGTGAAGCCCTAGGAAAGGGGTAGGAAAGGGTGTGTATGTGTGTTCCCAGGTTAAGTCTGAGATCCTCCACTCCTGGTGGAGTTGATGAGGGTTGGGCACAGGACTCTGGATTCAGGGAAGAGTTCCATCTTAAAGATCATTCCTTGGGATTCATCAGTAACAGGCGGCCAGTATCCATGGACTTCTGCGGAATTCTTGAGTTACTTCTCTCAATGTTCTGGTGATGAGTGTTTTGCTGTTTAAAAGAGTGAGAGTTGAAATTCACCATGCCACTTACAATATGCCAAGGGCTGAATGCTTTTTGTGTATAACTTCATTTAATCCTCACAATCCCTTAATATCACATTTTTGCAGCTTAAGGAAACTGAGGCACCGAGAAGTATGTTTTCACGACTTATTGTTTAGAGAGGCACTTCATTGTGGGATGCTGGCGACAGCCTGCCCAGCAATACCACACTAGGCTGCCTTTGCACACGAGTCTTTATGCCTGAGTAAAGACTTTCTTCCAAAGCCTTTGCATTATGCACATTCAGGAGGTGGGTGGTGTAAAAAGAGTAATAATGGTGGACATGTATTCTGGGGGACATAGGTTCAAGTCCAGCCTCTGTTATTTATAGGAGAAATAACATATAGAGTTCACATGATGTCTTCCAGGCAAAGTTTGCTCTTGTCTGCCGTCTTTGCTTTGCCATCCGTTCCTTCTCCAGTTACCAGCCAGCTCCTGCCAGCCTAGCCCCTTCTAGCCAATTCTCATTTCCTGGCTGTGCTGGCCTGATTACTTCTAATTGTCTCTGACTGCTTCCAGCTGGGTCTTCTAGCTGGCGTTCTGTGGGAGTGCAGAGACAGTTCTCCAGCCATATGGAAAGAGGAGATGGCAAAGGAAGAAAGAAGCAGCTGGTATAAGTCAACTGAGGAAGCCATTCGAGGCATCCAGCCCACTGTGATGGGTAATGTCCTTTGAAGGGTTACCTCATCCATGTTAGAGAATGACTATCACTGACAAGACGATTGTATTTGTTGATGCCCAAAGGCAACCAATAATGTGGCTAAAAACATTTTTAGAAAATCATTAGTAATGCCTCCTCCCAGGATTGATGGAGTCTTGCTTGTCAGGAACAGTAAACTCCACGTGAGAACCAGTGAATGATTATTTCATGTCTTTATTCAGTAAATATTTACAGAACAATGACCACGTCTCAGGCACTGTGCTAGGTACTGCAAGGCAGCTAAAAATAAAATTAGACATAGCCCCTGTCCTCAACGGATCTAAAGGGGAAGACATTCCTAATCAGTAATACAGGACATGTGTGTGTGTGAAAGGAGTGATATGTAGTAAGACAGAACACAGGGGTGATCGGTGTCTTTGCTCACTGATGGGGAAGGCTTTGTGTGACAGGAACATCAGAGATAGGTAGAAATGGGCCTGAGATAGCAGCTGGGGTGTGAATATGGCAGAAGCAAAGGTGTAGGGGTAGGAAGCTCATCCTGGAAGAAAATAGCCAAAATGTAGTGCCCAGGCAAACTCCACAGGAAAATAAGCCTAAAAATTCAGTTTGGATTAATCAAGGCTGCACTACTGCTATTCCATCAGATGTTTTCTGCGTGTCCAATATGAGGACAATACATGGTTTTGTTACACTACTTTGTCTCACACAAAGACATTTCTGGGATCATTCCTTATTAAATAAGGCCACTTCAGAGCATAAGACTTGTAGTTCCAAAATCAGTTACTAAGCCGAGGCAGGGGTAGGATTTGAACTTGTCCTTGGCATGCATCCCAGCTTAAGGAATTAACAGGGAATGTGAATCAAACCCAGGCGTCAGGCTTGAAAAAGAGTTCATGGGCCTGGATTTTCTCTCTTCTTCACCCCTTTCCTAACCTCTACACTGAGAGGATAATTAAAAGAAAATCTCTATTTCATTGTAAATGTCTTCCGCCATTTTTGTGAAACATATTTTAGGCCATAAAGATACTCTGATGAACAGTCTCTAAAATTTGCCTTAAACCATAATAAATAAATTCTCTAAATTTTCATAAAGAGGTAATGTGCTAAAATTGAAAAAAAAAATCATATTCCATTAATAGAACATTGGAGGAAACTCCCAAACCTCTTGTGATAAAAGGTTCAGAATGGTTTTGACCCCACAGTGAGCTCCAGGTACCTCATTGGTTTGTTGAACATCTACTCTGCTGGCACCATGCTGGTCACCACCCCCCTCCCATGTAACTGTTCTGTTAAAGTTTGTTTACTAAATTGGAGGAGTCCTTGCAGAATTTGTCCCCCAGGGTGGGGGCAAAGGAGTGCCTTAAGCACAGCAAGAAAAATAAAATGTATATTTGGAAAATGGGAAACAATGAGCAGACCAACAGAAAGCACAATATGCTCAGTCCTAGACACTGAGGCTGGTGACTTCTAACAGGTAAGTAGATGAATTCAGCAGCATATTTAAAATTAGACCTATTTAAAACAGGCGTTTCTCCGGGTCTCTTTTCCCAGATAGGTCAGAGGGTCCCTACAAGAATGAATTATTGATGGCTGTCTAGACATCCACCCATCCTACCTACATCTCAAAGTATCATGCGGGAAGATGCTATTCGTGTTTACTAGGGAATAAGCAATGAAAGGAAGTTTATTAGGACCAAATCCTCCCTTTCAGCTCTGAGGCTGCAATGATGAGGGCTGAAGTTTGCATTAAATGCAGGGACCTCAACAGGTAGCATTTTGTAAATGCCTTCCCCTACCTACCCTCCAGCTTCTCAAGATTCTTCATTTTCAGGTTGAGAAGACGTTGGGGAGCCTGGAAAGGGTCCCTAGTCGTCAGGGCAGCAGGGATTGTTCACGAGCAGAGCACAGTCACAGCGCTCACAGAACAAAGCATCGAGGAGCAGCCCGCGCTGGTCCACTTCGTCTCGCAATCACGAGCATCATTTCAATGAAAGGCAACGGTGTAAGCTACAGACAGGGGCAGCAAACGCCCTGGCTCCTACATTGCAGCTGCTACTATTAGTGTTGCGCGGCTGCTCCTCCTCCAACTGCGTGCGAGCCCGGGCGGTCGCCCTGCCACCTCCCCATCCTTCCTGCCACTCACCCATCGTTCCATCCGTCCCAGGTTCTGGGGGCCCTACTGTGTGCCAGAGTCTAGGCTGGGGTACCCTACCCGACCTATAGTCCACAGAGTTCAAGAGAGCCTCGCTCGCTCTCCCCAGCCCCGGTAGGTGCGGCTAGTGGGAGATTTCACCGCGGAAAGGTCCAGAAATCTGGGCGAGAAGCGCAGCAGGAGGTGGCCCGACTCGAGCGGACCGGGAGCGCGCGCCTCCGAGGCCGCGCAGGGTCCCCCAGTCTGGCGCTCAGGTGGCTCCGCCGCCCACTCCGCCGCCCCCCTCCCGGAGCCCTCCCCTTTCCAACGAGGGTCGAGTTTGGCTGTTGCGCGCGGGGAAGGAGGGGCTACGAGGGATTTGAAAGTGCACGGGCTGCGGAGTGGAGCTCGCATCTGTTCCCGCCGCCCGCGACCGGATTGAATTTCTGCAAATTCAAACTGAATGGGGCTTTCTTCTGCTGCCTTCCAGAGGGCGCCTGCAGCCCGCCGCGCGCTTCTCTCCGGCGGGAGCGGCCGCCCAGCGCGCGGTTAGGAACGAGCGAGCCGGACCCGAGCCCGTGCGGACCAGACGGCGGCGGCGAGGCGGCGGCACCCGGCTCCGGGACCAGGCACCGGGGCCCCGGGACCCAGGAGCCGGGCCGCGCCCCTCTCTGCGCGCCCGAGCAGGGAGACTGTCATCAGCCTCCTGGACGGGACCTGGGGTAGGGTCCCGGCGTCTTGAAAGGGGACCGGGCGACCCTCCGAGGAAGAACTTCTTGGGGGCGGGGTCCCCGGTTTCCCTTTGCTTGGGCAGCAGCTATTGTCTGCGCGTCGCGCCGGCGGCGGGGGGGCGTGAGCTGGGGCGCAGGGCGCGGAGACCTGGGCCGGGCGGGGCCGAGCCCAGAGAGGCTGCGGGAGGAGTCGGGGAACCGGAGGAGGAGGAAGAGCTGCGAGCGCCGGAGCCGAGGAGGAGCCGCGCGGGCCGCGGACGAGCGCGATGCCGGCGGCGGCCGGGGACGGGCTCCTAGGGGAGCCTGCGGCGCTCGGGGGCGGCGGCGGCGCGGAGGACGCGGCCAGGCCGGCGGCGGCCTGCGAGGGAAGTTTCCTGCCGGCTTGGGTGAGCGGCGTGTCCCGAGAGCGGCTCCGCGACTTCCAGCACCACAAGCGCGTGGGCAACTACCTTATCGGCAGCAGGAAGCTGGGCGAGGGCTCCTTCGCCAAGGTGCGCGAGGGGCTGCACGTGCTGACCGGAGAGAAGGTGAGCCGCCCGCGCGCTCGGGCTGGGGGACGGCGGCGGGGGGGCCCGGGGAGAGCACTGCACGGGGAGAGCACTGCACGGGGAGTCCGGCTGCGTAGTCCCGGGCCGGACGCCTTTGCCTTACTTTCCTCCCGGGATAAGAGAGCAGTCGATCCAAACGTGCGCTCACAGCTACCCGCAGCCACGTCACCTGGCCTTTCCGGATGGGCTATCTGGGGTCCGTTACCCGGCGGGGCTGCTGATTTACCCGCGAAGCCGTATGGCTTAGCCGTTCTGTTACTGCAAGGGCGCCGCCTGGCGGACAGTGGCGCGGGGGTGGGGTGGGGGGCCCCCTGCTCTACCTTCCAGTAGGGGCGACAGATCAGTGGAGAGACAGGACCCAGGACTAGAGGACGTGGGCCATTATGTCGGGGAGCTGGAAAGCTGATTAGGCAGCATTTGGAGGAGCTGAGTCGGACCTCCCCATCCTTCTGGACATTCCTCTGCAGCTGTGCGCTGGGGCAGCAGGGTTTCAACACGTTGCCTCCCACCCCCACTCCACATCCCCCCACATCCAATGTCACCGCCTCTTCTCACTCCAACCATTTTCATCCCTTCCCTCCCTTCTTCCTCTGCTCTCTGTTCCATCCTCCCAACCCCAGGGTGGCAGTTGCGGTAAAGACCTTGCGTCTGGCAGGTCCATACCCCAAGAGGTTGGGAGATGCCTTCTTATCTTTCTGGAAGAGGGGAACAGAGAGGAGGACCCCCTGAGGACCTGGAGGGGGCCCTCCCCAGCCTTGTTTGAAGCCTTGTGAAGCCTTGCCAGGTGAGGGGCAGGTAGATCTAAGGTGTAATTTAGATCTGTGAGAAGAAACCAAAGAGATGGTGACTTACTTTAGAGGCTGGGTCACCCCAGGTTGGGAGCTGCCCAGTGCTTGAAGCCACTCCAGGCTAGGACTGTCCCAAGCTCTTGCCCTCTCAGGCTCAAGGCTTCCGGAGGATGGGGGTTGCTGAGCACTGGAGGGGAGCAGCACCACGAGTGGCCCATGCGTTAGGGAGGTGTCAGCAGCATGGAGGGACAGGGGAACTTGTCTCCCTAACCAAGCAAGTAGCCAGGGGGCCACACCCTCTGCCCTCTGACCTGGGACCCTCTGCCCAGCCTGGGACCATGCTGGGAAACCTCTTGTCTTATGGCCAACCTGCCCTGCCTGCCTGGCCCTAGCTTCACCCAACCCTTGGCCTTCCTCCTGTGTCCCCACACTGTTCTGAGTCCTTATGTGTAAGTACTGGTCCCCAACATCCTTGTACACAGCCATCCTGAGTGAGGTACCCCTTTATTTTGAGGAAGTGGTTTTAGAGTGAGTAGTTTTGAAAAGTACCTCCTGCCCGAATTTCCATGCAAATAAGGAGTGTTCAGTGGGAACTTACTGAATAAGTAACTCTTCAAAGAAAAAACACTGCAAACCTCATTCTAGTAGGAAGGGAGTGAGGCACACTTTCCTCCTGATGAGTTGCCTGACTTACATGAGGCGAGTCGGTTCAGGGTGCTGCTGTGAGGCTGCAGTTGGTTAATTACAGTGAGCTCACTTGTGTCCCTGTGTGAATTCCTTTTGGCCCTGGTGGTAGAAGTTTATTTTCATTTGCAACGTATAGGATTCAGTCTGGTCATGCATATTTTCTCTCTAAACACAGCAGAAAGAGGCGTGTCTTGATGCTGACAACGTAATTGCAAACATTACATTGTTCTCGCCTGTCCTGCAAAGCTTCCTCTCCTGTCCTGGGCTGTGCTGTGCTGTGCTGTGCTGTGTTGCTGGCTCCTTAGCAGTGCATTTTTGCTCCGTAGCACAAAGCTCTTGGCCTTGACTGAACTGCCTGGGGATGGTTTCAGAGCTCTGTGCTGGGTGCACTGAGCATCCTGGAATGCAGGCAATTCCTGCCCAAATGGGGCCCAAATGAGGAGCCTCTCTGCATCCAAGCTGCCCACGCCCCTTTCCCTCCCATCTGATCTTTTTTTAAATGCTGAATCGCACTTCTTCTTTGCAATGAGACAAGGTATTAATTGGATGTAAAATTATTTCCCTCTAACCAACTGATTGGATTTAGTTAAGGCTGTTGGTTCATAAGGAAGAGGAGGGAGGGGAAGGGCTGTTTTTGTTGAATAACTTGGTTTGCCTGATGTGTTCTCCTCCAGCCCTGAGAATCAAGTGCTCCAGGGACTGCAGGCTTCAGGGGAAATCTGGATTTCAGTTCACTCCCTTGCTGGCTTTAAAGAAACAATGGTGTCATTCATAGGGTTTATCTCCCAAATCCAACACCTTTAATGCTTAACTAATAGATTTGGGTTTTAGCAGATTGTAGAGATTAAAATGTGTTTTTTGTGCTTGACTCTGCCTGGGAAAGATTGCTGAGTTAATGAGTCTACATCCCCACTCTTGTTTTGGGTGTTGCCTAACTAAGGCCAAAGCAAAGGTGAAGACAACCTCAGGCTATTTACAACTTTAAATTCTTTTTAAAAGGTGAGCTACTGAGAGGGTTTCAGCCTGTGGGAAGGGTTATTCAAGTGATACTCAAGTGAGCAGAGCAGGGTAGACCACTGCAGGAAAGGGGTCATCAGACCTGTACCTCTCAGTGGGTTGGGGGACTTAGAGGGGGTGATGTGAATGGCCCTAACCTCATGACTTCCTCCTTTCTTGAGGTGCATTACTTCACTGATTAAGCACTTTCTAAAGGACATGGATCACATAGGGAGAGGTGTGAAGTCATGAATACTATAGTGAGAAACAGAGGTAACCTCCCCAGCTCACCCCAAGCTGGAGGATCCAGGGAAGCTTGGCTTGGGGAATCAGTCCATGGAAAAGCTGAAAGAGGGGATGGAGAAAGGGAAGGTGAGGGGCCACCCCAAGATTGACCAGCTTCAAACTGGGCGCTTTTAAATGATTTGTGCCCAAATCTGGAGTATTGCTGGTTGAATGCATTTGGTATCGAGGCTGTGTGTGTGTGTGCATTCTGTTTCTCCTCGGTACACATCTCTGACAAGCTTTGGGTGAAATCCTCCATGGTTTCCTGAGAATCACTGTCTGAGTCCAGATGACAGAGCAGCCACTTCTTCCTGACTTCCATTTCGCCTTCAACCCTGTCTTATCAAAAGACTCCTTTTGCCATCACTACCTGACAGGCAATATTTTGCCTGCTTTTTCCTTGAAGTAGTTTGTTTGGGAGTCATTTGAATCTAGATGAGCCCTTTTACTGTTTGGAAGGAAAGGATGGCTTTGGGTGGAGACTTAATTTTGTCCTCCTTTAGCGCTGAGTTAATGCAGTCACTTAGTCTGGCTTTAAAAATAACTAGTTCACCTGGTCCTGTGAAACTTCTAAATGGTATATTCTCAGCTGGGGCTGAATGTCTTTGAATAAAGGTAAGTTGATGATGGTTTGGCGCCTATAGCTCAGTGTCTAGGGCACTAGCCACATACACTGGAGCTGGCAGGTTCGAATCCAGCCCGGGCCTGCCAAACAACAGTGACAACTACAACCAAAAAATAGCTGGGTGTTGTGGCGGGCCCCTGTAGTCCCAGCTACTTGGGAAGCTGAGGCAAGAGAATCGCTTAAGCCCAAGAGTTTGAGGTTGCTGTGAGCTGTGATGGCACCGTACTTTACTGAGGGCAATATAGTGAGACTCTGTCTCAAAAAAAAAAAAAAAAAAAAGTAAGTTGATGATTTGACCAGGGAAAAACAATCACAAAATCAGATTTTGAAAAGAAACGTCTTTTGTGGCTTTGAGACAAAGAGCTACATTGCTGAGCAAGAGTATCTAGTAAAGACTTTGGAAGACTCAGAGAGATGCTTTATGTACCTGACGCCCATGAAATCACAGCCTCTGGCATATAATAGGTTATTATAACATTTTTTAAAAAATTTATGAAACATAGTTGGAAAAGGCTGATGGAAAGCGTAGGTAGAGAGCTGGTTTGGTAGGAAGGCAAACTGCAAAACAGGGGCAAACATTTGGGGCCACCCTTACCATTTATGATTAAGTCTCTCTTAAAAGAAAAGTTGGGTACATAAAATTGATTAGTTAAGATATTTAAATATCGTCTTGTTCTAACATTTGGTTTAAAAAAGGATAAGCCTGTTTATCACTTCCACTGGAGCTATTTTGGGGCTAAAAATAAGGGTTGCCTGCTTAGTAAGTTGCCAATAATCATGCTCAGAACAGGACCATGGCAGATACCTGGAGTGAAAGAGTTACTAAAAATACAATTTACTATGTTGTGCAGAGCAGGAAATATGACTAATTTTAGAGGTGGCCTTTTAGCAGATCTGTTTTTAGCACATATTTTTGAAACAAACAGGTGAGAAATCCTGTATTTTTTGAAGTGCTAGAAATTTAGGAAATCTGAGGAACAAGAAATGCTTAGAGAACTGGAAATTCCTATTAATCCTCAGCATGGCCGTCTTGGCAAGAAGGAGGCGTTTGAAAAGTACCTGCTCCGCGTGCCCTGTGTGACAAGGCAGTGCCTGTAGTTTCATAGATGGCGTGTTGCATTTGCAGGCACATTCTTTTGAACTTCCAGCCCTGCCCCCGTCTTTGAAATAGTTGTGCATGATGGAGATTGGCACATAGGGCTGGGTTCCTAGTGTTCATTGATACAGGTCCCAGGACTTCAAAGGGTGCTTTGAGTCTGCATAACAGTGCAGAGCGGTGCCTGCGAAGAGGAGTACAGCCCTACATTTTCTCTGCAGGCGCTGAATCACAGCTCTAACTATTTGCGCATATCTATTCAACGCAGGTCTGCCAGACAATAGCATTCTGCACACCACAGGGCCATCATCCCTCCCCAGGGTCATCTTCTCCTCCGCTGAGGAGTGGCAGCCACCTGTCCCCTGAAGAGATGGACAGGTTGGCTGTTCTTTGTGTGGGAAGGTGACACAGGCGCAAAGTATCATTTGCCTTGGGACATATACTCTCTCTTGATTATTCATGGGAACTAAGAGACCTGTTTTTTTGGCTCACTGAAACTCCCAGGTAACCGAGCCTTATTTTGGCTAATTGTTGAAACACTGCCTCCACTCAGCTCAGGTACAAGTGCTGACCAGAATTCACTTTCATGCTTTCTGATAGGGGGTGTTTGTTGGGTGGTAAGATGACCAGCAGGAAAGAGCTAGAAACACAGGGCCTGAATAGTACCTGAGCAGGCTGATACCTCTGCAAACTCGACAGAGTTACTGTGGCATGTAGAATTTGCTGTCTGTTCATAGCATCATAATACTAGTCCAGTGGTAAGGTGTTTGATGGTTTTCTCAGGGTCTTTCCATATCTTATTTCATTAGGTGCTCACAGCACCCCTGGGCAGGTAAGACCCAACTTGCTGGCGTTCTTCCCTGCATTTATTAAGTAGAGGGATGCCCCGAGTGTATGTTTGTCTCCGACTTGATTAGTTTGCTGGGGTAGCTATAACAAAAGACCACAAACTGGGTGGCTTAGACAATAGAAATGTATTCTTTCAAGTTCTGGAGGCTAAAAATCCAAAATCCTGCTGTTGGCCGGGCCACGCTCCTTCTGAAAGCTCTAGGGGAGAATCCTCCCTTGCCTCTCAAGCTGCTGGTGGCGGCCAGCGCTCCAGCTTGTGGCTGTAGCACTTTCTGCCTCCTTCAGTCTCTGCCCCCACCTTCACCTGGCCTCCTCCCTCTGGATGTTTCCTCATATATCTCTTTATAGGGATACCAGTCATCAGACGTAGGCCCCACCCTAATCCAGTATTGCCTCAGTTAACTTGCTCACGTCTGCAAAGACACAGTTTTCACATTAAGTCACATTCACTGGTACCAGAGGCTGGGACCTGAAGATGTCTTTTGAGAGGACACAGTTCAGCCCCCCAGCACCTTCTTGGACTGTTAGTGTTGCAGGTGACTTCTGGGAAGCTGACATTGGGAAAGAAATGAGTGTGCTCTCAGGGAGTCCACTCAGGACTGACCCCTCCCAAGGAAGGGGCAGAGAGCTTTAGGCAGAGAGAGAAGCTGGGCTCCAGAGCAGCTATCAGGCCACGCCGCTGCCTATGCCCTGGTGAGCTCTGGAGCTGAGCTGGCGCTTTAAAGTTGTCCAGGTTGGGCTAAGAGGACTAGACCTTTGTACTACTGCATGGACCAATTTTGGATGGGGGCTGCTGTGGCAACAGGTGCATGGTCTTGGATAGGAAGGTTGCCGCGGACAGTCGCTGGGGAAAACTCTCAGTTGAGAGCTTGAAGTGGGGAGTGAGTTCTTCAGCTGTGAAGGGGGATCCAAGGTGCAGCCCAGTGTCCAGGATTACTGAGAGTCAGGATCAGAGCCCAGAGATTTTCTTCTTCTTCCTTTTTCTTTTTTTGTGAGACAGAGTCTCACTTTGTCACCCTCAGAAGAGTGCTGTGGTGTCACAGCTCACAGCAACCTCAATCTCTTATGCTTAAGCGATTCTCTTGCCTCAGCCTCCCAAGAAGCTGGGACTACAGGCATAAAAGTGCAGAGAGGTGCTTGCGAAGAGGAGTACAACCCTACATTTTCTCTGCAGGCGCTGAATCACAATGCCCGGCTATTTTGTTGTTGTTGCTGTAGTTGTTATTGTTGCTTGGCAGGCCTGGGTGGGGTTCGAACCCGCTAGCCCCAGTGTATGTAGCCGGAGCCCTAGCTACTGAGCTATAGGCACCAAGCCAAGGAACCCAGAGATCTTCATCTAAGTCCAGACGGGTTCCATAAACAAAGTGGGCAGCTTCCTTGCCCTACCTCGCTACCCAGCTGTGGTCTCTTACCTGCAATAAGGGAGTGGCCAGCCATGGCTTGTTGGCAAATTCTACAGGCCACCCACTCTCAGCATCTAGGCCTCATGTTTCTCTTCTGTTAGAATTCTCAGGGCTCCATTGTGTTTCTCCGTCCTTGTAGAGTTGAAGACTCACTTTATATGATCTGTGTGTTTTCTCTTGAGAACTTTGTGTGAACGGGGTTTGGCCAACTTGCCACCCAGTGTGCCTAATTCAGAGACAGATGCTTTCCTGGGACGGGGCCTTCCCTCCCCCATCACATGGGAGTGATGGATAAAGTTGATGAAGGAGTTGTGGGAAATTGGATTTTTGACAACTAGAGTGACAGTGTGGGACATTCCTATGGATGAAAGGACTACTCACGGCAGAGCCACCTTTTAACATCCTCTCCCCTAACCCCCTCTCTCCTAGCTATGCAGTTTCTAATTATTGTTTTTTTTTTTTTTTCTTTTTTTTGGTTTAATCATTTTTGTGTTTTTAAGATGCTTTTGGTTACATTTTGGAATAGGTGATACAGATGCGTGGTCTGAAATTTAAAGGTTTCTAGAGGGTTTGCCGATAAGCTGCCTCTTATCTGTACTCTTCAGTCCCTTGGTCCTCTTCCCAGAGGCCACTCCTACTTTCCAGAGATTCCATATTTGTGAATGTGTAGAGGTGGCAGAGGTATTTTTACACTGTATGTGCTGGTCAGTATCTTGCCTTTTTGGGGGCAGTTTTTGGCCAGGGCCAGGTTTGAACCTGCTACCTCCGGCATATGGGGCCAGCGCCCTACTCCTTTGAGCCACAGGCGCCACCCAGTATATTGCTTTTTTCATTTAGTAATATGTCTTGACTTCCCACTCATAGCTGCTACAAAATTGCCTCATTCTTTATAATTCCTGCATAGAATTCGCTACATGGGGTTTCCGTGTTGACCTAACCTTTCCTTGTTAGGTCATATTCGAGTTTTTTTGTTATTGTCAAACATGTTCCAGTAAATGTTCATGCCCATTTGTCATTTTGTAAATGTTTCTAGTATATCTGAGGAGTAAATTCCTAGTGTTTGGCCAAAAGGTATGTCTGTTGATAATTATTGCTAAATTGCCTTCCATGGAGGTTGTCCCAATTTATTAATCATGCTTGCCTGATAGGGAAGTGTCTGTTTTTCCACATCTTTGCCACTACAAGGCACTCTTTTTGATTTTTGCCTGTCTAGTTTATTAAATATGTTATCTTGCTTTATTTATAGTTTTTCCTGTTTACAAGGAAGGTGAGTATATTTTGGTACCTCCTCACCAATTTATATTTTATTTTATTTTTTTTTTTGAGACAGAGCCTCAAGCTGTCACCCTGGGTAGAGTGCCATGGCTTCACAGCTCATAGCAACCTCCAACTCTTGGGCTCAAGTGATTCTCCTGCCTCCGTCTCCCAAGTAGCTGGGACTACAGGCACCCGCCACAACTCCCGGCTATTTTTTAGTTGCAGCTGTCATTGTTGTTTGGTGAGCCCAGGCTGGATTCAAACCCACCACCTCAGGTATATGTGGCTGATGCCTTAGCCACTTGAGCCACAGGCACTGAGCCTGTATTTTATTTCTGTTAGTTTTTCATATCTGTTCCTCATTTTGGGGGGAGGGTTTGGTTGCTTTTCTTATTGATTTATAGACACTTTTTATATATTAAATAAATTAGTTCCCCTTGAGTGATTTATGAGGGCTGGCTGTCCAGAAATAGCCAGACATTGTTAATACTGCTTTTCATATTACATGGCTGGATACTTTCTGGATAGCCCTTGTATTTCCCTCCACCCCGTTACTGTTTTTGCTTCCTCGTAATTCTTGCCATTTGCAGATGTTATTCCCTTGGATTCTATTACCTAGAGAAGAATTGTAGATGAGTTTTGGGGTTTATGAACCCTTTTAAATTGTAAGTGTGTAATCATATTTCTGAGGAGAGGTTCATGGGTTTCATCTAATTCTAAAAGGAATTCTTTACCTCCCTAATTTAAGGGCCATTGTATTATTGCCCATCCTTGTCAGTTCTGCTGATTGAATGGACGTTTGTGTTTTTGAGTCACCTGGCTTTGTTAAGCACTAGTGCTAATTGGGCTAAAGTTGTAGGTTGGTTCTTCAGCCATGACCCTGGACTAAGCATACCTGATTTTGCCTTTCACCCCAGCCTTACCTGGGTCATAGGGGAGAGGCATGATAGAGTAGAGACGGATCATTGGAAAACTCGACTCTTGCTGAGATAAGACAACTCCAAATCAACACCCCATTGTCTCTTCACAGGAAAGGATATGCAATTTATGGGAGGTGGTTGCTGTGGTCCAAATGTTCGTGTTTCCCCCTACCCCCAGATTCATATGTTGAAATTCTAACCCCCAATGTGATGATACCTGGAGATGGGGCCTTTGGGCGGTAGTTAGATCTGTCCTCATGAGTGAGATTAGTGCCCTTATAAAGGGGACTCAAGGGAGCTTGTTTGTCTTTCTACCATATGAAGACTCCATGAGAAGGTGCCTTTGCTAGGACCCAGGAAATGGGCCCTTCCCAGACACCACATCAGCTGGAGTCATAGTCCTTCCAGCCTCCAGACCTGTGAGAAGTACTTTTCTGTTGTTTATAAGCCAGTCGGTCTATGGTATTTTATTATAGCCACTTGGTCTATGGTATTTTATTTTATGATGGCAACCACTACCAAGTCAGTGGTTGAGAAGAAAGAAAAAAGGGGAATATTGAGGAAAATGAAACCCTTCTAAGGAGCAAGAGTTACTGTGTACCTTAGACAAAAAATGCACTATGTTGAATGTGCACATATGTGAAAAAAAGTCTCAGTGGACATATGTGAAGAAATGACTTAGGACTCATGGGCTGTTGGGTCTACATGAGAAGCCGTGTGGGGAGCAGTGCTGCTGGGGCTGGCAGGCGGACCCTGCTGTTGGGATTTGCGTCAGTGAGGCCTCACCCTGACGCCCGTCTACATGCCCTGTCCCTTGTCACTCTCTGCCCCTTCACCCTGCTTTGTGTTTCCTCAAAGTGGGGTCTTACCACCTGCAGTGGTTTGCTAGGGTTACCAAGTGCCACCAACTGGGTGCCTTACATAGCAGAGATGTGCTGTCTCGCAGTCCTGGAGGCTGGAAGTCCAAGGTCAAGGTGTTGGCAAGGTTGTTCCTCCTGAGAGCTCTGAGGGGAAGTGTGTGTGCCAAACCTCTCTCCTTGGCTTATAGAAGGCTGTCTTGTGTCTCTTCACATCACCTTTTTCTCTATATGTGTGTCTCTCTATGTCCAAATTTCCCCTTTTGATGAGGATCTGCCCTAATGACCTTACTTTAAGTGACTTCTGTAAAGACCCCATACCCACGTAAGGCACTGGGGTAGTGGAGGTTAGCACTCCAGCCTATCAATTTTGAGGGGACATAATTCAACTCTTAGCATCATGTGATCCGTATATATTTTGGTTTGTGGTTTATCTCCCCATTAGACTGTAAGCCCTGTGAGGAAGGGAACATGGCTTGATCCCTGGTACCTAGAAGAGTCCTAGTGTAGAGAGGGTGCTCAGTAAATGTTTTTAAAGTGAATTAGAGAATGGTTTGATTGTCCCAGAGCATGAGCACAGCCTTCTGGGTAATGTCCAAGTGGGAAAGCTGTGGTTCTGTAAGCCCTTTCTATTTCTCTCCCTCCTTGCAGCTCTGGGGATGCCTGTCTGAGTGATGACTAGGTTGAACGAGTTGTCTGGCTGGCATTCTGTAGAAAAATCCTGTCCCCACAGCAGCTGTGCCTTCGGCAGGAATTTGTTAAGGTAGGCCACCTAGGTATCAGAGCAACAGGTGACCAACCAGAAGCAGTCCAGTATTTTGCAGCATCGTGGGACTGTTAATGGACCCCTAGCTCTTTCCTGAGAAAATGTACCAACACTGCAACAGATGGGGAAGTTGCTATTTGCAAACATACATTTCTTTGGATGTTTCCCATGGAGATATATGTAGGTTTGGAGTCTGTCTTTTTGACTATAATTTTTTTTTTTTTATGAATTTATTAACCTCCTAAGCCAAATTCCTGCCAAAACACATTGTGATCCTGGTTGCTGCTCTTGGCCTTTTTCTTTCTCTTTTTTTTTTTTTTTTTTTTTTGAGACAGAGTCTCATCTTGTCACCCTCAGTAGAGTGCTGTAGTGTCACAGCTCACAGCAACCTCCAACTTTTGGGCTCAAGTGATTCTCCTGCCTCAGCCTCCAAGTAGCTGGGTTTACAGGCGCCCACCAAAATACCCTGCTATTGTTTTTTTTGTTTGTTTGTTTATCAGGCCCAGGCCTGGTTTGAATCCACCGGCCCCGGACGGAGCATGTGACCGGTGCCCTCACCACTGAGCTACGGACACCCAGCCTCTTGGCCTTTTTCTGAGCCATTTCTTTCGTGCTCATCTTCCTGGTGTCACCTCTGCCATTTTAATCCCCTACTTGAGGTCTTGTTATCTTAAATCCCCCCTGTGCTTTTGGTGAGTTGTCAGGATATCTTGCTGCCTCTCTTCAGGCGCCATTGTTCCATGAAGTCACTGTCTCTGTCACCACCTGCTCTTTGCCAGAGCCCTGTGTCATGTCCAGTAACTTGAGAGTGGACTGAGTGTGGTGCTGAGAGACGGGAGGCAGAGGCCGTGGAAGCTGCCCTGGAGGAGTCTTTGATAGCTTGGATTTCTGATGGTGCCTTTGTCAACCTGGGGCAGAACAGAGATTTTGTGACCTCCCAAATCATGGCAAAGCTGCAGGAAAGAAAGGAGCACTCTCTGCTTTGTCCGATGATGATGATAATGACTGACCTTTGTGGATCTCATACCCTCTGCTGGGCCGTGTTCTAGATGCTTTGATGCAGAAGACAGTTTATTTTGTGCTAGGCACTGTTTTGTTTTTGCAGATTAGAGTCACCAATGTCTTGGTTTGCCCAGGATTCTCTTGACTTTAACATCCCACGTCTTGGGAAGCCCCTCAGATAGATGGCAGGACCACATTCATCCCAGAAAATACTTCAGCAGAGTGTTTGGATTCTAAACTGAGAGTTTCCAGTAAAAGTGTTAATAAGCAGCTAATCAGGTCATGACTGAGTGATGATGCCCCAGGCGTAATTAGGATGCTTGTTGTGGTAATGACCTCCATGTGTGGTCCCAAGGAGTGCTTTTCTCAGTCTGCAGTACTTGTCTGCCATCTTTTATGGGTTCATTACAACGTGAAAATCTTTAACTAATGTGTGTTATATACATACACATCTACATTTGTGTAGATGTGTATGTTTGTATACGGTAGAACCTCCATGGTTGACCACCTCCTTAAGTTAACCTAATTTTCATAGACTGGACATGTACCACCTGTACGCATCAGTGCAACAGGCCTAGTTCCTTATATTGACCACCTCCATATGTTGACCAATTTGTTATAGTCCCTCGGGTGGTCAACGTACAGAGGTTCTACTGTACATAATGTTACATATAAATTATACATATAATATTGTGTTAAATATAAATCTGAATTCACACATAGAAATTTTGGGTAGTAGACATCCTTAATGAAGGAAACAGCGAGGAATTGCAGCTACTTTGGGTCATTCTGCCATTCAGTCTGATTTCAGTACATTTGCTCTAAAGATTGAAAAATCTGTGTGAGGATAAGATAAGATAGAATCCAGTGTTGAAGCTGGAAGTGTGTGGCTAATGTAGCACAGTGAACAGCCCTGCAAGTCTCCTTGTTAAACCATCCTCCTACGAGAATGAACATAGATGATTTATTAAAAAAACAAAATACCAGTGCTTTTGCCTGGCTTATTATGTAGGCTGGCTGGAGCTAACTAGCTTCCCACCTCTCCTAAGCCCTCATTTGGGCTGAGAAGGGACTTCAGAGGCAAAAGGAATGAGGAAGTGACTGGGGTGAAAACAAAAGCTTTGGGGAAAGTTGGTTGTGGAGTCTGGATCAGGATATTTTAGCATTTTAGTGAAACCTCCTACTTTAGTGAAACCAAATGGATAAAGATAAGTGTTATCACTTACACAATCTGGTTTTTAGTTGGAATTACTGCTGCTCTGATGGAGAAGTCTAGCTTTCTCAGTTGCATTCTTTATTCTAGGTTAAAAATTTAATTAGAGAAACTAGTTCATGACTCAGTTCTCAACTGAACATTTACATTTAATAATGCTGATAAAGAAAACTTGTTTTGAAAATACTTCTCCAGGTTTGTATAATGTCATTCCCGTAGGGTGACATTTTATTCTATTAAAAACTAACATTTGTGAGCAGTAGTTGCAATTTCAAGGCCAATTTGATGTAATAAAACTTGAATCTCACTCCAGAGGGATGTGCTATATGGCTATTGTACTCCCACCTAATTCATTACTCTGAGATGCTTTTTCTTAGATCAAGAATGAGCTTTTTATGATAAAGGGCCATTAAAGTGACCGGGAAAGTACCTGAGAATGTGTGGAGTAACAAAAATTTTTTTTTCCAATTATCAGACTTAGAGTAAAACCAATTTCAAAGGAACATATTACTCAACAGCATATTTATTTAAAAAATTGTCTAATATAAATCAGTATGTTTCCTCTATGATCAACTGTAAATATTTTTCAAATAATTTTTTTTAAGTATTTTAGGCCAAGTATTTAGGATTTTAATTTTTTTTTTTTTTTTTTTTTTTTTGTAGAGACAAGAGTCTCACTTTTTTTTTTTGCCCTCAGTAGAGTGCCATGGCGTCAGCAACTCACAGCAACCTCCAACTCCTGGGCTTAAGCGATTCTCTTGCCTCAGCCTCCGGAGTAGCTGGGACTACAGGAGCCCGCCACAACGCCCGGCTATTTTTTTGTTGTAATTTGGCTGGGGCCAGGTTTGAACCCACCACCCTCGGTATATGGGGCTGGCGCCCTACCCACTGAGCCACAGGCGCTGCCCCACATTTTAAAATTTCTTAAGTCAGTTCAACCACAGGTATTCTGGAATACTGAGGTTTTTTAACATATGAAGATAAATCCTGGGCCAATATTTGATAGTTGCCATCTGTTTTTTCTTACATGGCCACTTACATATATTCTTTTCATTGTTAATGTTGTTCCTAGTTATTATTCTGATCATATTGCACTATCTACTTCCCTTCTGTCTTAGATACTTTAAGATGCTGACTTTTTTTTTTTTTTTAAGATATATTAAACAGAGATACTTTCCCCTGGTTCCATGTGGAAAATAAGCAGAAACACAAAGAATAAAAGTCACCTATAATCATACAACCCAGTGATAATCATTGTGAACACGTAGATGGCTGAGTGACATGTGATCCATTCGATGGTGATTTTTATTTTTGTTCCTTTGAATCTGTATAACAAAACTGAGATTAGGGTGTTCATATTATGTTATAATCTTTCTTTTTTCACCTGAAATATAGAGAATATTTTCCCATGTTGTTAAATACTCTTTTAAAATTTGATATTTGGTGATGTATATACCATGTCGTTATTTGCAATTGTTGTAATTTTTACAACTGGCCCCAGGTGTTGAACATTGAGATTGTTTCAAAAATTTCCCTGCATAAAGTGATACTGCTATTACTATCCTTGCGTCTTTGAATTATCCCTTAAGATAAGTACTTAGAAGGCTTTTGACATATTTCCAGACTGCACAGAAAGATTATGCCAAATGGTACGGCAGTGATTAAAAGTGACTTTTTAATGATGCATTTTGATAATTAGTAAGGCTAATCATAATTCATATACTTGATTAAAAATGTTTATTTTATGAACTATCATTAATAATTTTGTTACATTTTTCTCCTGTTTGTCTTATTGGTTTGTATGAACTTTTTACATATTATGGATATTAGCTTTAAAGGAAAAACTTCAGACAAATTAAATGTAACAGAGTTTAAGCAAAAACAATTCAAGAATTGACTCCTCTCACCCCAAACAAGAGTAGGTTAACAGCAACCCTAGGCTTCCAGATAGTGAGATAATATTTATGGACAGAAAAAGGAAAGGAAAGTGACATACAGAAAATGGAAGTGAAGTACAGAAACAGCTATGTTGGTTACAAATAGCTTCATGTTTGCCTTACTTGAACATTGTTTGAACAGTCAGCCGCTTGTGATTGGCCAAAACTCTATGATTGGCACAAGAGCAGGTTAGGTTAGAGCTCATTATCTATTTTATTTTATATATATTTTAAGTTTGGCAGTTTCTGCCAAATATAAGAAGGAAGCTTTAAGTGAGACTTAATTTAACATTTTGTGATGCTGTAAATATTTACGCCCAGGCCCTTGATTCATTTTATTGCTCTTTTATTTTAGGGAGGGAGAAGAGGCTCACACAAATTTTATATTTTGTCTAGTCAAACCAGTTAATCCTTTTTTTTTTTTTTTTTTTTTTTAGTTTTCTTTTTTTATCTTATACTTAAGTAAATTGAAGGGCTTGCGGTTGGTTTTGATGTATAAATTATCAGTGAATCTTGCCAGTGTTTCATTGTCATCAGTAGAAAAATCTTTGGGTTGAGTAGGGATTTCTTTACTGTATTTTCTCACCGGTTAATGATTGACCCCTTAGGTATCACGTGAGCCCAGGCCACAGGGACAGACACCTTTGGGTTCCCATCTACTTTCTGCTATTTAGTAGCTGTGTGATCTGGGCACAGCATTCAAACTGTGAACTTCTTTTTCTGCATCTGTGAAATGATGCTCACCACACCTGATAGGTTACCAATTGGAATCTGGTTACAAACATATTCATTATCATGTTAGTGAAGAAATGACAGTTGGTTGTTCTCTTACTTTCCAAGCTGTATTTAACTCTTACAGGTATGTATTTATTCGGCTCCTTGGGATAACAAGAAACAGATAACCAACCACTCATTTTATCAAGGACCATGGAGTTTTATTTTAAGGATAAAGGGGAGGGGAGAAAAAAGATTACTGAGCACCCCTGCAGTCAACACTCCCTGGGGCCTGGAGTGGCTCTCTGACAACCCGGGGGCACAGATGTCTGCATTCTTAGAATTTCACTCCCCGGGTATCTACCTCTGTCTCAGAGGCACTCCCTTCCTTAGAGGCTTCTGGGGTTTCTAGGGACTATTCCTCCTTCCACCCTGCTCTGCCTCGCAGGTTCTCACCTTCCTGACTTCTTTGCCCCCCTAGTTTTTACTTTTTCCTCTTTCTGCGTGTAGGGAAGGAGAAAATGGCTTCCTTCCTTCCACATTCCTAGTTTCTTGGCTGGGCTACAAATTGACATAAAACAGGTTAACTGGAGAAAACTATATTTAATTATGTACATATGCATAGGCGTCTCATAAAATATGAGACTCAGAGAAGGGCCAGATGATAGATGCTTCTGCAGAATCCTCAGCTGAAGAAAGAAATTAGGGCTTGGGGGTTTAGGGAGGTGGTGGTGACCCAGTTATGGGAAAGTAAGGGAAGGAAGTGTGTGATGAGTGAAAGTTGTCTTGCTCTACAGATGAAAAGTGTCCTGAGTAACAAAGGTCATGTGGAGCAGCCTCCCCCCCCCCCAGATATTTACTAATGTAGATTTCCTTTACAGATGTAGATCTCTTTTTACAGAAGAACAGCTTTTTGAAGCTACTCAAGTGTCTGCAGTTTTTCTGAATAATCAGCTCAAAATATACAAAGATATATAATTTGGGTGTGTGTGTGTGGGATATTCTGGTCTCTTCCAGTAGTATGAAGTCAGACAATTAAGTTCATGAACTCATCCTGGAAAAAGTGCTACACCTCATTGTGTTGAATATCACCACAGTTAACCTTCCAGGTACTCCCCTTGGGAGCCTAGTCCACCCTTCAAAGTGCTTTTTTTAGCATGAGTTGGAGAACTTGTCAGACCTCATAGGACAACAGCTTTGATAGCCATTCCAGAAAAAGACTTCCAAAATTGCTGCAAAGGGTAGACTAGGGACTGTTGTTGGTTGCTTCCCTAGGGGAGCACTTTGAAGGTGACCATAGTGATTAGCAGTGAGATGTGTAGCACTTTTTCCAGGATGAGGTGGTGAACTTAATTGTCCAACTGCATACATTTGGGTCGTTTATCCTGATCCCCAGCATGGGTGTTTTGGAGTTCCCTGAAATTTCTGGTATTGACTATGCGGTGCTAGGAAGGTGTGATCATTAGATCCTCACTGGCCTCCTTGTCCACCTTTTCCCCACTGAGTGTCCTTTAAAAGCAGAGAATCATTTTCACTGGAAGAAAGAGGATATGTATAGGTGATTCTTCATATTTACCAGATTGGTGTGGTTTGAAAAAGTTTGTTGGGCAGCTTATATTCTTCATGTTTTTGATCTGGTAAACTCTTTCTTCAACCCTCAGCAAAACATTTTATTGTCTTAAAAGCTTATGATTTCTCTTACATTTGTGTTGTGGGGCGTACCTACCTACATTTGTTGACTAATCCTTTGCTAGAAGTCCCATCATTTCCAATGTGACCTGAGATCTCTTTAGATCCTAAGACTGGCTTCAGAATTCTGCCTTGTATTATTATAACCAAAATTTATGTGTTTTTCAATTCCTGTAGCGCCCCCAAGCCTCCCTACCCTCAAGGTTACTTTATTCTTGTACCTTTTCAACTACATTTGGCTGCCAGTTGTCTTAGGATGTGAAAATGGGATATTGATTGTTTTCTGTTGCCTGTGGGACAGGAATGCCTCTTGAATGAGAGCTAATTTTGGAGTAGAGAGCATTAAATGTCAAATTGGAAAGAAAGCATGTCTAAGACCTCTTTGTTGTAGAAGAGAAGGTCAGCCAAGGCCTAAGGGAAGGGAAAGGAAGAAAGAAAAGGGAGAAAATAGCTGAGGACTTCTCTCTTTTCCAAATTACTCTTCCTCTATATTCATGGACAACTCTTTCTATCAGCATAAAGTCCATTTTTATATTTATTTCTTAAGCCATTTGCTAGGTATACTGTGAGGTCAGAATAATCTCTGCTGGGGAAATTTCCCAGCTGTAACTAGTTAAAAAAAAACAAAAAACAACAAAACACGAACAAGCTCAGCTATGAAGATAGATGACCATTTGTTCTTTCATTCATACATTTATTGATTCCCTTTTTCACACAGAACTGCTGATAACCTGTATGTGCTTTTGTACCCATTAGAAAAGCTATGTCTGGCAGACCAATTAGAAGAAGCCATCCCTTTCCAGAAGGCCAATTAAAAAGAAAAAAAAAAAAAACTCCCTTAAGTGGGCCAATTCAGAAAAGTGTCCCCTCTGGGTAGGCCAGTTGGAAAAAGGCCTCCTCTTTGAGTGGACATTGCTGGTTTAGCAGCATGGTTTAGCAAGCAGCATTTCAGCAAGAAAAATATGCCCTTTCCTTTAGGACCACAGAGGTTGGCAAGCCAAGTGGGGTCCAGATTTCTCTCCCAAGTGGCCCCTCTGCTGGGTGCTAATGTCTAAGGAACCAAATGCATTGTGAACAGGCCTGAGAATCAGATCTGCCCTCAAAGGAGCTGATGTTCCAGAGTTGGAACCAAATGTTGAATCACAAACAGAACTGCTGCTATCACTGTGGCAAAGGAAATGTTTCCTACAGGAGTGACAGATGAAGTGTCTCAGGATTTTAGCAAATCTCAAGTGGAAATCTGCACAATCAGTCCTCCTTCCTCTTTGGCAATGTCTACTTTGTTGCTTGCTCTGAAGGAGAAAGGGGAGGCAGGGTGAAAAATGGGATGAGAAATAAATTCAGTGTGTTTATGTCACTCACTGCCCAGGAGACACAAGACATATGTGACAGTTAGGGTCTTGGGGAAATGCCCTTCCCTGGACCCTCTAGACCTTTGAACCTTCTGCCTCCTGAGTTCCTGAGTCATCATTCAACCTGACACAGGGACCCAGGGTTCAGACTTCCTGTGTGTCAGTAGCCCAGGCAGCTGTTCAGCCAGGGTCCCGGAGACTCCAGTCTGCAGGTTTGAAGAGCAAAATCCCCCCAAAGTTTGGTCGGTGTTCACCAGCCCCTCTCCCTTGCTAGCTGGGTAAATAGTGTGGCAGTGTACTAAGGGGCCTGTGGCAGTGCATGCAAGTGGAGAGAATGAAAAGCAAGAGCCTTTGAACAAAGATTTTCTTTTTTTTCTGGGACAAGAATGGGGTGGTTTTGGGTTTCTCTGTGGGTAATCTGAGAGGCTCATCCATCTCTGTGTGACAGCAGGAAATTTCAGCGTTAGGAAAGTAACTTCTGATTTATCACAAACAGCTGGGTGGGCCATGCCTTATTGGTGCCCAGGCTTAAGCAACTTTTTAGATATAGTTGCCCAGCTTGGCATCTGCATATGAAAGGGCTGGTTGGTGAGTGGCGCTTTGTGTTTTGTGGTAATGGTTGGGTTGCTGTTGTCCTGAGCGGTCCTCACTCATTCACATGGAGGCTCTGAGTGGAGGGAAAGTGTCACCCTTAGCCTAACAAGTCTCACAAGATTGCTCTGAGCTGAATTCCACCCCCTCTCAAATTCATGATGTTGAAGTCCTAACCTCTTTTTTTCTTTGGCCGGGGCTGATTTTGAACCTGCCACCTCCGGTATATGGGGCCAGCGCCCTACTCCTTGAGCCACAGGCGCCACCCTGACCGTAGGATCTTTAAAGAGGTAAATTGAAGGTGAAATGAGGTCACGTGGCTGGGCCCTAATCCAGCATGGCTGGTGTCTCTGTATAAAGAGGAAATTTGGACACAGACATGTGCACACACAAAGGAAGGAGCATGGGAGGATGCAGTGAGAAGCTGTCATCTGCAAGCCAAAAAGAGAAGCCTCAGGAAAAACCAAGCCTGCTGATACCTTGATCTTGGACTTCTGGCTTCTGCAACTGTGAGAAAATACATTTCTGTTGTTTGCCTGGTCTGTGATACTTCGTTAGGGCTGCATTAGAAAATTGATGATGTTTATACATCCATATTTACTGGATGTCCTGAAAACTAAGGCCAACCTTGAGAATCATTCTGGGAAATTTCACTTGATTCTAGAAGACTTTCTAATGAGATCCTCTTCCTCCTTCAGTAACATTTTCTTCTGGGAAGGAGCTTGGAATTTCTCTCTCTCACACTTCTTGCCTCACTAAATTCTTTTCTATAATGAATCACATTATGTCCAGATACTATAATACCTAGAAACAACCTCCTTTCTAGTACGGAAACTGATAATGCTAATTGGGTTCCTGATATGCTTTTGTTGTATGGTGTTCTGTGCTGTCTGATTCAGTTGAAGGGACAGGAAGAACAAAAAAAAATCCCTCTTAGACAAAGTTTATTCCCAGTAGTGGTTTCCTGATTTCCCTGGGCGTAACCATCAAAAGAATAGGCCGGCGATGGTGGCTGACCCAGCACTCTGGAAGGCCTGCGTGGGAGGATCCCTTAAGGCCAGGAGTTTGAGACCAGCTTGGGCAACACAATGAGACCCTGTTTTTACACAAAAAAGAAACAAATTAGCTGGGTTGTGCATGGCTGTAGCCGTAGCTATTCAGGAGGCTGAGGGAGGGAGGATCGCCCAGAAGTTCGAGACCGTAGAAACTGCAACTTAAGACTGTGTCTCTTAATAAAAAAAACCAAAAAACAAAAAAACCAAGGTGTTTTAAGTTTCTGTTGGAATTTCTTAAGGGACACATATAGATCTATGGAATTATTAGGATGGTCCACAAAGGAATTTATATTGAATTGTCTATAAGACATTGACATGTGACGTATGCATAATTTACATACGATTCACGTGAATTCAAAAGGCTATTCTAGGTAGTTCTTAAAGTGTTCATTCTTTAAGAGTACTGGAAAGATTCAGCTAAAAATGTTGTTATTGTTAATAGCATGTTGTCATGTGTATTTGTTTCCTGGGGCGGCTGTAACAAAGTACCACAAACTGTGTAGCTCAAACAGCAGAAATCTGTTCTTTCACAGTTTGGAGGCCAGAAGTCTTAGATTAAGATTAGCTGGTTCCCTCTGAGGGCTGCAAGGGCAGGATCTTTCCAGCTTCTGAGAGCCCCAGGCATTCTCTCTCTGTCTTCACATCATCTTTCCTGTGTACACGTCTGTCTGTCTCTAGATTTTTTTCTTTTATAAGGATACAATCATACTGGATTAAGGCCTACTACGATGACATCATCTCAACTTCATCATTTGCAAATAAATACCCTATTTCCAAATAAGGGCACATTCACAGGTAGAGAGGGTTGGAATTCCAACATCTTCTGTGGGGGACAAAATTCAACCCATAACATCATGTTATGATTTGTTTTATTTTTATTCTATCTCCATGCCCTAAAGAGGTCTTTGGACCCTGGAAGCAAAGAGCAAGAGACAGGCAAGGTTAAGAGGTCAGTGAAGGAGGTGAGGTGGCCAGGGATAGGAGATATATTGACTGGGAATGGGTGTTCCTTGGGCTTCAGGCAGAGTGCTGCCTGCATTCTAGGTAGCTTCATTGCCTCTGTTTCCCCAAGTCCCAGCTCTCTGTGATACTCATCTGCTCCACTGGCCCATGATGCTAATCACTGTTCAGGACGTTTGGGCTCCTGCATCGGCAATTAACGAAGAGAGAGAAAGAGGGGAGACCACGTGGAGCAGAGACATAGGGAAGATCCTGCACTATGGAAACGGACTTGAGCTGTGGTCACCAGCTGGTCTGGCTTCCAGGGGATGGCAGGGAGCTGGGCCACACACAACCGTGTCTCTCAGCCTTGGTTTTTACCCACATGCCCTGTAGTGAATCCCCAACTGGCAAAACCATTTTATTTATATGTTGTGGTTATTATTAGGACAAGCTGCATACTTCGTGTTTTTGTTTTAGTTTTAATTGGGGCAAAAATAGGTATATTGAATGTGCTTTTTGCAGTTCACTTTTCTTCCAGACCCTGAAGGCCTCTCTGCCTCTTGGTCTCCCCTGTGGAGAGGTCCTGCAGTGACCCTTGTTGGGGCTGGGCGGGGGACAGAGGTTTCCAGAAATGTGAAGCGAGAGGATGATTAATGTCAGACCAGCTCTGCATGAAGCAAGTTTGGGAAGTTTGAGAGAAAGGGCAGTTTCTGTTGATACTAAGAGTCTGAGAGGAAAGTGAGGCTTTAATATACATAAAACATCCGATCAATATTCCTCAATGATTTGCTTGGAGCCTCTCAACGCCATCTGTGAGCTTGTTCTCTTTATGGTTTAATGTTAGGAACATTTGTAACGTGTGTTACTGTGCAAACAGCTTTAGGCCCCTCTTAACTCACCACCTTCTTCCCCTGCTCTCCATGCGCATGTGAGTGGCACAGGGGGAAAGCTGCTTCTGCACTTAGTGCCGTGGAGGAAATGACTTTCAAAGTCGGGGCTGGCAACAATTTCCTGCCGCACTGACCTTACTTAGATCTCCGTTTTAACATTCTGTATGAGTTTCTTGGGGGCTGCCATATCAAAGAGCCATATTAAACAGCAGAAATTTGTTGTTTCATAGTTCTGGAGGCCAGAAGTTTGAAATCAGGGTGTTGGCACAGACACAACGCTCTCTCAGTCCCGTGGGGGAGAATCTTCTCTGCCTCACCCTGTCTTTGGGTTTTGGGCTTTGCCTGCAATCACTGGCTTTCTTTGGCTGGTAGATGCGTCCTCATTGGAGTCCCTGCCTCCGTTCACTCACAGGGCCTTTTCCCTGTGGGTCTTTGCCTTCTCCTTGTGTAAGGAGGATTGGATTAGAGACCCACCTACTCTGGTGTGACCTCATCTTAACTAATTACATCTACAACCACCCTTTCTCCAGATAAGGTCCTCCCCACTGACGGCCCCACCTGCATTCCCTCTTTGCTGTTCCCACTGCTGCTGCTCAGTGTCTGGTGCCTTCTGGTCTTCCCAGCCCCTGCTGGGTTTTGGCCCCTGTGAGTTCTGCCTCTGGGCTGCTTTTGTGTTTTAGGTCCTACTCATCAGTGGTTTTGCCGCAGTCTGGTTCAGGCCTCATTCACCCTTGGCATAATCCATCCTAATGGTGTAGAAAGAAACTCTATTTGGGCTATATCACAGCTGAAAAAATCCCTATGGTTTTCTTACCTACCTACAGAACAAATCCCAAATTCCGTCTCTGCATTCAGGGGTGTCTGATCAGTCCCTGTGCTGTGTTCTGTGTTTCTGCCCCAGCACTACTGGTGTCCACCTAGGCAAGGACCATTCTCTGTCCCATCAGTGAGTGTCCTCTGTGGGGTCTGCTGGCTGCCTTTGCTCCCTGCCGGGGCCTCCCCCAGGCCCAGCATCTTGGCCCTGGAGCCTGCCCTGCTCCGTCCTGCTGGAAGCAGTCCCTGCCTCCTCTTTTGTCTGTCCCCTGGGTCACCTCTCATACCTCCATGGCCTCTTAGGCACCCGGAGCACATCACCTTCCCCAGGTGGGCATTATTTAGGGCTGTATTGCACCGTAGTGCCTGGTGTTATTTTTCATAAATGGTGGGTACTTAGATGAGCTCAGTGGAATAAAGGTCCCTGTGTGGAGGCTCTGGCTGCGCTTCTAAGGTTTTGTCATGGTCCAAAGGTCTCCTCTTTGAGTCTGTCTCTCTTAGCAACGTCACCCTACCGAGCCCTGCGTGCATAGTGGCTCCTGAGTTAATCAGTGCTCTGGCAGCAGCTTTTACCCAAATCCGCTGGGGGCTTATTGTGGTTTATTTTTAACTTCCTGCTGGACTGGATGCAGAGTGGTTGGAAAGAATTTCCCAGAGGGGTTCTGGGGGGACCAGATGCCCATGACCCTGGAGTACCGTATTAGTTTCCTGCCATAATGAACTCCTACAACTGTGTGGTTTAGAACCATGGAAACATGCTGTCTCATGGTCCTGGAGGCCAGAAGTCCAACATCAAGGTTTCGGCAGGGCCATGAGCCCTCAGAAGTTGCTAGAGAAAAATCTTTTCCAGGCCTCTCCCAGATTCTGGTAGTCCAGGTTGTGGCAGTGTAACTCCTGGTAGTTTTCATATGGCATTGCATGTGTGTGGCCACATCTCCTTTCCTATAGGGACACCAGTCCTGTTGGGTAAGGTCCCGCCCTGCTAACCTTGTCTTAATGAGTGACACCTACACTTGCACATTCTGAGGTGCTGCTGGTTAGGACTTCAGCAGGAAAGTTCTTTTTTTTTGAGACAGGGTCTTACTACGTCACCCTCAGTTGAGTGCTGTGGTGTCACAGCTCACAGCAACCTCAAACTCTTGGGCTTAAGCGATTCTTTTGCCTCAGCCTCCCAAATAGCTGGGACTACAGGCACCCGCCACAACACCCGGCTATTTTGTTGTTGTTGTCATTGTTGTTTGGCAGGCCTGGAATGGGTTCGTACCCATCAGCTGGGTATATGTGGCCAGCACCCTAAGTGCTGAGCTACAGGTGCCTAGACTTCAGCGTGAAATTTCACAGGGGACACAATTCAGCCCATAATAGGTATTAAGCTTGGGTGACCCTTAGGTTCTGGGAGTGACTTGGATGGGTCACTGGTTTGCCAGTGGGGAGAGATGTGCCCTCAGGGCTAAGGAGGTAAGGAGAAGGGGACGACTGTTTCCACCCACATTATCCCCTTCAGGTCTTGGGAAAACAACTCTGGGTTTATACACCCGGTCCTCGATGTACTGCCAGCAGCTCTCCCACATGAAGGCTGAGGCTGGTGGCAAGAGTGACCAGCCTGCGCCACCCTGCTTATTTGCTGCAGAGATTGTCAGGCCTTCTTGGAGGCAGCTCTTGAGATCTCAGGGTTAAAGACCTGGCACCGTGGCCCTGCATGGTGGCTCGCCCCTGTAATCCTAGCACTCTAGGAGGCCTAGGCGGGTGGATTGCCTGAGCTCAGGAGTTTGAGACCAGCCTGAGCAAGAGCAATCTCTAAAAATAGCTGGGTGAGCTACCTATATTCCCAGCTACTTGGGAGGCCTGAGGCAAGAGGACCACTTGAGCATAAGAGTTTGAGGTTGCTATGAGCTATGGCACTGAGGGCAACAAAATGAGTTTCTGTCTCAAAAAAAAGGGGGGGGGGGCGGCACCTGTGGCTCAGTAGGGCCCCGACCCCATATACCCCATTTACCGGAGGTGGGAGGTTCAAACCCCAGCCCCCGCACACCCCCCAATAAAAAGACCTAGCACTAGTCCCATCTGTGTTTACTCATGTTTATGCCTGCAAGCTGCCCTTTCCTGTGTGCCCCACCAGACTCTGGGGTTTCTCCCTCTGCAGACCCGGCTCTGAGAATCAGGTGTGAGGGAGGGCCTTCCCCTGTGTGCTCACAGCCTGCACAGTGCTTTAGAGATTTGGGATTATGCCTTTAAAGTGACCAATTTGGGTAGTAAGATGCTTTTGTTTTGCTTTGATCACAATTAACTACCAGATTCAGGTGATTACAATGATCTGATAACCCCTGGGGTAGCCCAGCTTGGGCCCTGCCCTGAATCAGATCGCCCTGCTAGAGGGCAGGAAGCAGCTCAGCTGCAGGTTGAGAGTCACATCCAGGCCACTCATGTCCCAGGTGGGCAGCCATTGGGTAGGTTTCTTAATCTGAATAAACCAAGAGTTTCCCCTCTGCAAATGGGAAAATAATGGCATCTTCCTCACAGGGGTATGGGGATTACGTGAGACATGCAAAATGTCTTGCTGAGTCCTCCTTGTCAAGTGCTTAGTAAATGGAACTAGTCCCAGTTTGAGATTGACGTGGCTTGACGACTGTCCACACCTGCACCTTTTTGCGCTCTCACTATGCCATTGACAAGGAGAGGGCATGTGTCCAAATGGCTCATCAATTTTACGCTTATTGATGGCTAAACTAGATAATTTAGACCATTTAAAGGCTCTCCTGGCTAGTTTGGATATTTACCAGACCTAAATTAATCAGACAGTTGCCTACATACATTTATATCTTTAGTATCTAGACCATGGAGACCCACCCAATAGGTCGCTTAATTATAAGCCTTCCTACTATTAGTTAATCTTTTCTCTATGTTGTGATAAAATGTATTCAGTATAATGAGATTAACACTACTGATCCACTTTAAAAACTGTGACAATTATCAAAGTGTCTACTTTTTTTTTTTTTTGTAGAAGAGAAGTGGGGTTTGTAACAATACATCTTGATTCCCATGAAAGCCACATTAAAATCTTTCCAACTTGATTTTGACATAACAAAGCCCCATTAATGCTGATGAAAGCAGTGGCTAACTGGTGCTTGACCCAAATTCACAGTGTCGGACCCGGTGGGATAGAAATCATAAACTGAGAATAATAACTCCAATCACAGCCACCTCTCTGCCACGAACAAAAAAGGATAACCTAGAATTTAAAATGTATTTCCATCGTTAGTGATTATGTTCCTTTCAGTAGGAAACATCCCTTTGAAGTCTATGATAGTCTTTTCTCTAGAAATAATTCTGTTATTGGACTTGTGTACAAATGTGTGTTGTCACTTGTGTATATTTCATATTGTTTCATTTGTTACTTTTTTTGCCATGCGAATAGTACAAAATCTGAAGTACAGAAAATCATGTTGAGTTGAAAATAATTTTAATTCTTGGCTGCACAGAGTCATTTACTCTTGCCAAAAACAATTACCTTTAACGGTTAGGTGGTTGACTAAATGATGAATAAGAAGTTTGTATTTTAAAAGAATTTTGTTCATTGTTGTTCTGGATAGAATCAGAATATTTGTCTTTTACTCTTGGAGTCACCACATTGTGTGACCCTAGGCAAGTTCCCAAACTTCTATGAAACAAAGTTTATGCCTTGTATTAATGGAAACAAAACTGAAACCTTCCTTAAATAGTCACATTTGCTATCTCTTCATGTTCAAAAGATGAGATCCAGAAGATTTGGGGGAAAGTAAGAGGAATGTTTCAAGTTAGTCTTTCTAAAACACAGATTGTGTTTTATGGGATAAACAATATTGGCTAAAAATTGTGCATTTGTTTCTTGATTTTTTTCTGAAGCGGGGCCTTTATCACACAATTGGGTTATCATTGTCATTTCAACCTCAAACTCCTAGGCTCAAGCAATCCTCCTGCCTTATCCTGTCACGTAACTGGGACTACAGGCACATGCCACCATGCACAGCTAATTTTTCTATTTTTGGTAAAGGCGGGGGTCTCACTCATGCTCATCCTTCCACTTTGGCCTTCAGAGTGCAAGGATTACAGGCTTGAGCTGCTTGAGATCCAAACTCTTTTTGCTTTTTGATAGCTGATTATGTGATGTAATCTTAAGTCATGATGCCATTTAAGAGACCTAAACAAAATCATCTGAAAAAAAAAAAACCAACAAAACGTATTTGGAGGGTAGCTGTGAATTTCCCATCCAATAGTCGCAATTATTGGGAGAGTTTTAAAGATCTCTTTATGTAGCATGGTGCCAACAAACAATTCTGTTTCTTCTTAAAAACAGCTTGAGTTCCGGTTTCCGGTTTTCCTGTAACTTAAGCAATAGGCCCAGTTCTCTGTCCCATTTACATATCATGGGGTTGGCTTTTTTGTTCAAATATTGAAATCCTGGAAGATTTTTGTCATGGATTTTGCTTCAGGAAATCTTCCTTCTGGGTCTATGCTTTTGAGCTCTTTTGGTCCCTGTTTACATTTGAACTTCAATAGTTTAACAAATGGTAAGGAGTAGAAAGTGTTACTTATGCGATGCTTCCTAGACTTTGTGCCTCACTAAAAGCCCCTGAAAAAAAGGAAAAGCCAAGGAGAAAAATGCAAATACAAAGATGTTGACCTTCTTTTTCAAAGATAAGCAGGAAATAGAGATGTCCAAAGTTAAGGTGCAAAAGACAGGCTTCTGTACAGTCAAGTTAACAACTTAAAATAGTAAGTACTTTGAAAGTCGCATAACTTGGCAAATCATACAGCAGAGAGAAAGGAACTCAGAGCATCACCTTGGTTTGGAGGTGTCTTAGAATTTTTGGAGTTGAGTTTATTTCAGTCACCTGGCTGCCTCTCAGGAGTTGTGGTGGGTCATCTCCTTTTTAGATCTGTTCCTTGTCTCATTACTGAAACTTGTGATGAGTTTTACTAGGTGTTAGTGGCTGAGTTGTGCTCCCCATCCCAATGTTGAAGTCCTAATCCCCAGCAGCCTAGAATGTGATTGTCTTTGGAGTTAAGAGTCTTTAAAGAGGCAATTAAGTTTAAATGAGATCATATGGTGGGCTGAGAGCCAAGCTGATGTGTCTTTATAAGATGATGAGATTTGGACATAGACCCACAGGGAGGACCATGTGAAGACTTGGGGAGCAAGCAGGTGGCCGCAGGTGGCTGTCCCAGAGCCAAGGAGTCAGGTCCCAGGAGAACCAGCCCTGCTGACACCTTGATCTCACACCCCTGTTCTTCAGATTCACCCAGTATGGAGTGCTTTCTTATGGCAGCTTTAGTGAACGACTGTTCCAGGAGATAGTAATTAAAATGATTGAAAGAACAAAGTACATTAAAGAAAGAAGGAGTCGAGGCTTGCGTCTTAAGATCTCAGACAGGCACATGTGTGTGCAAACACGCGCCTACCTCCCACTGAGTTCCCTTGTGAATTCCTTGCCCTTCCTGAGAGCCATTATCTGCTGTCAGTGGAAGGGGAGCGTTCATTATTTCCAGCCAGCGGAAGGGAGGCCAGGAGGATTTATGGAGTCATTGCAGGAGCACAAATTCTACTTTATACAGACTAACACCATAAATGCACATGAATAAATCAGGGCAGAGTAGGGAAAAAACCCCATTTTCCCTTTGTGATGAACACAGGCACCGGGGCAGGCCCTGCTAGTTAGTGGTGATTTAGGTGGAGAGGAAGGAAGCCGTGTGCTCATGTGGCATGGTAGAGCAGCCACCTGCAGAAGTTTATTGAGGCCCTCACTTGGATGGGTCACCCACAACCCCAGGACTGCGGCACAGGAGCCATGATAAGGATTCTGTGCTCAGTTGAGTGTAAAACTGTTACTTTGTCCTTTCTTGAAGCTGCTGTGTCTCCACCCGCCTTCTTCCCTCTTCCCAGGTTTTAGCCCTGGCCCCCGAGCACTGGCTGCACCAGCTGCATTTATCAGTTCTGTCCCCATCCCACAGTGTTGTCATGTTTGTTTGCTCAGTTTTAACTGCAGTTAATGGATAGTCACTGTGTAATAAGCACTTTGCGTGATTTAACTCAGCCACCATTATTACCCCACTTCACTGCTGGACAACCTTACTGTTACTGGTCTAGAGGGAGGATATGGGATTCCTTCACTTGCCTGGGATTTCTCAGTGAAATCTGAGAAATTTCTTTGGTTGGGTGCCAAAAGGCATAATTTAATTCTCACGATACATGCCTATCATTGGTCTTCTCCTAGCACTGTGCAGATGAGATAATGGAACATTCCTTCATTCCTTCTAGTCATTTTTCGGACCTTTTTGTTGAGTGCTAGGTCTCAGGCAGTCAGCATGCTGGTCCCTGGCCCCAAGGCTAAGTGCTGTGTGTAAAATACACATCAGCTTTCAAAATACAGTATGGGAAAAAGAATGTAAATTACCTCAGAATTTTAAAATATTGATCACATGCTCAAATGACATTTTCAGTAAATTGGGTAATAGGATATACATTATTAATTTCACCTGTTTCTTTTTACTTTTTTAATGGGGCTACTGGGAAGTGTAAAATTACGTGGATAGCTGACATATTTTGGTTGGACAGCACTGGGGGGACACGTGGCTGAGTGAGAATTTCTGCCCTGTCCCCAGGGGCTTATACCATTCTGGGTTGGGAGCCCATAAGGTCTCGAACAGTGTTTTCAACCATTTTTTTAGTCTCACGGCACACTTGAACCTATAGTTAAACTTCGTGGCACACTTAAATTATACTGATCAAAAAAAAAAAGTATACTGATTCTGCTTTCAACTTCTTTGAAAATAATTTAATTAATGAGCTTAAAAAATTTTTGTGGCACACCTAAGATCCTGCCATAGCACAGTAGTGTGCCGTGGTATACCGGTTGAAGATTACCGGTCTAGAGGGAGGATATGGTTCCTCAAAGGTCCCAGTAATTCCTCCTGACTAGAGCCCAGATGGGGGTGTTTGGGGGCCCAACCTGTGGAAAGCAGGCACCCAGAAATTAGAGAGGGAATCACAACGTAATTATACTTAACATCGACCACCTGTACACTTTGTTCAAAGGGTGCATGCAGATGGTTAAGTTGTATGTTATGTGTTTTTTACCACAATAAAAAAAAAAGTGTCTAAAAAGAATGAACAAAAATGTAAGGAGTGTGTGTCTCTGTATGACTATTGTGTAAAACATTTAAAGAATGAAGATTTCATTTGACCAGAGGCAATTGGCTAAATGAAAATTGATAGAACGTAAGCTAGTCAAAATATAATTTGTTCCAAGAGAGAGAAAAAAAAAAAGCTGAGAGGGAGGTGAAGAGGGCTGGCGCCAGATTATAAAGGACTTTCATTTTCTCATCAAGGAATCTGGACTTTAATTAGACGATGACCATAACCATCCTTACAAAGAAGAATCTGGGCCTGGGTGTGAGAAGGGAGGCTGGCTGGAGCAGGGGTGTGGCCGAGAAGGAACTTCCAGGGAAGACTTGGTGATCTGTTGATGGAGAGAGAGGGAAAAGGGAATCCACTACTCAGGCCGCAAGGTAGGGTTGAAGAAGTCCTTGGTGGCAGCAGAAAGAGAGAGGGATTGTTGCAGAGGACCCGTGGCTGCTGATGTGACCCAAGAGAGGCTGGAGGGAGTGTTAGGGCGCAGGCCACCCACTTCGGGTGTCCAGTGGGCAGAAGGAAAGCTGCTGCTGTTTTCAGCGAGTTAATTTAACAGTGATGGCAGGCCAGGGGCAATCATGTGCCACCAGCCTTTGTTTCTCGGATCCCATGGCTCTGTTTGCATTTAGATTATGTAATTTGAGGCTTCCCCTCTTGTCACCAGTTATACTCTGGATGATTAAAAACGAAATTCAAAGAGGCCTGGAACAGAGGGAGCCTGGAGCAGAGGGAGCTGTCAGGAGTTGGGAGCTGACGAGGGTTTGAGACCACAGGGTGCTCAGCTTTTTAACCTAACAGTTCATCAGTTACTCTTTTGGGGTGTCAAGTGTTTTGGGGACTATCACGATGAATGACACATGGTCTCAAAAAACTCAGAATCTGGTGTAAGCTGTACCTTTTTTTGACTCATTTCCAAAACCAAAGAAAAGCGATGTTAGCCTTACCTATCTTAATGAGTACCTCTTCTTTCCTTAGGATTCCAAGGTTTGGGTGAACTCGGGCTGGGTGGGAATCTGGGACTACTCAAGGTTATTTTATCCTCATTGATAATAAATGCATCTTGGCCACAGAGGAAGAAAGAGTATTTTCACTGAGCAGACAGACTGCTGATAAGAATTCCAGCAATTGTGCCACTGCTGCCTCTGTATCTGCCGCTCAACCCGTCTAGGTCTACCTTGCTATGTCGGATTTGTCTGTTTTGCATTTTTTCCTCCCTTGCTGGAACCAGTTTCTAGTTTTTTACCAGCAGGATGTGTTTCCAGGGTGATTTGCTCATTGAATTGGAGCTAGAGATGGGGCACAGGCAGATGAGCCCAGGAAAATGGCTTTAGAATGCCCAGGGTGGGCGTGGGAGGGTTTCCTAGCCCTGCTGGGGGGCTGACTTTTTTTTTTTTTTTTTTTTTAAACTAAAGTTGAGCTTTTGCCTTTGGCCAGCACCTAGTTCTGTTAGCATGGCCAAGATCAGCCCTAATGAGCTTTGTTGTTTAAACTGGAGAAGGAAACTTTTTCCCCTTCATTGACAAAAAGACTTGAATTTTAGTTCTCAGCAGCAGGAGGTTGGCTGGTGGGGAGCTGGGGGTCAGAGGCAGTTGAGCTCTAACACATAAATAGCAGCAATTAATGGGCCTCTGTAAAAGCCGGGATGTGTGTTTGCTGTCTAGCATCGCTTGGCTGTGAATTGGAGCAACACTGAAATTAATTATAAAGCCAGCAAAGGATATTTTCTGCCTTCTGTTAAGTAAGTATCATCCACACAGGAGCATGTTCCACTTGGATGCATTTACACACATCGTTTCTTTGGAAGATGGTGTGAATCCAATTTATTTCCAAAACTTCCCACTGGGTCATGCTAATCACCACCGTTTTCAGCCCTTTCCCACTGAATCCAGCCTTGGGCTTGAGCGCAGAGCCTTTAGATCCTGCCATTTCCTTCAAGGCTCTGGGGGCTCCCCTCTGGCCTACCCTGCCCAGTTTGTGAATCCAGTGCTGTCAACCAGAGTGTATTGTGTATGCTGGGGTTTACAAAGCAAGCTGTCCTGTTATGACTGGTGACTACCATAAAGGTTCTGTATTGCTTTGCTGCGGCTGCTGTAACAAAATACCAACGACTGGGTGGCCTTAAACCACAGGCATTTATTTTCTCACAGTTCTGGAGTCTGGAAATTCAAGGTCAAGATGTCTGCACGTTTGGTTCAAACCACAGTTAGCTGAATTTGTGAATGTGGAACCCATGGATGTGGAAGCCAACTATAGGTCACATTAGAGGTTACGGCTTCAGCATATGAACTTTGTGGGAGGAGAAGGACACGATTTAGTGCATAACAGGTTCTGAAATAGTTAATGGAATATTTTTCTTCCATTGGCACTTGGATGCCTTCCTCCCTCCCTCCCTCTCTTCCTCCTTCCCTTCTTCCCTCTTCCCTTCCTTCCTTCATCATTGAGTGCTGTCTGTGTACCAGGGCTGCCAGTAAAGGACCATTCCTTCTTGTCTGGGGCTCCCAAGTGTCAGGCAGATTGCCTCTCAGTCGGTGAGTTTTACAGGATTTAAGAGGTGGTAAGTGCTATGGGTGCAAGTGGCCCCTGAGTGTGGGATTGTGATATTTGTGAGGGCTCCGGGTTGTGTGGTTGTAAATGGCGGGGGTGGGGGGTGGGAACAGGGAAGCTTCTCTGAGAGTGGATGTTTCTGCGAGTAACTGTGTGGCCAAGGCCTCCCAGGTGGGAACAGTGAGGAAGCTGGTAGGGTGAGAGAGGGGGAAGAGGTCGGAGATGAGCTGGCTGCCTGATGGGGCCCATGCAGACATCCTGTGGACTTTGGTTCTTTCTCTGGGAGCCATAGGGTGTCCAGGTGTTTTCATGGTCATTGCTATCAGGGAGCTTTCCTGTCCCCCCAGATTAGCTGCTCTGGAGAAGGTGACAGATGTTCAGACAAGTTTGGGAAGGAGAAAGGGTACTTGGCAGAGACAGATTTAGATATTGGGGTTTGATGGACTTTGAGAAGCATATGGGGGTTGGCAGCGAAGAATAGGGTTGTGTAATGGAACACCTGCTTTAATGTGGGTCACATGAGGTCTCTCCAGCACCCCTTGTCCCAACTGTTAGTCACACTTTTGGAAAGCTAGTATCTGCTCTGTGCAGCAGGTGGCTGGGAGGTCCACACTCAGTGAGCTAGGACGACAGTCTCCTGTCTTTAACATGACAGTGACCCAGGCCACACAGTCCCTCGTCCACTTTCTGGCATTGGCATTAAGCATAAGTCATGTGGCTGCGGCCCGCTGTAGTAGTGGAATCTGAAAGGCACACCCGTCACAGGGGAAGGTTGTGGCCAGCCACCCTTCCCTTTTGCCCCCGCCCCTCCTGGCGATCCTCCTTTCTTAACCTGCCCATGCACAGGCTCTGCCCTGAATCCAGTGTTGATTGAGGGCCTTCTGGGTTTCTGACACTGTGCTGGGTATTAGGCACATGAGGTTGGAATAACCACAGGGTTCGGTGCCAGAATGGGGTTCTGGAAGAGTGTTCTGGGGAAGAAAATGGGCCTTAAAAAAGGGTGAGAAGGATCCCATGGGGTTGGTCCCAGAGTCTGGAGGTGCAGAATTTTGCAAAAGGGGAAGCCCTATTGTAGCCCAGTGACTTACGGGATAAAAAAAAAAATTACTGGGGACTGTGAGTATCTTGGTGAGGGATGGAGGGTGTGGGTGCAGCTGTGATTGGTCTGGTTAGAGAAACCTCCCAGAGAAGGGGACACTTCTCAGAGGGCATCTGTAGGGCTTGTCACACATAAGCTGAAACCACACCCCTAGGCAGCGTCACATCCGGGGAGTTTAATGGTTGAAGGGCAGGCTTTGTCTGTCGGTAGTTGAGGAAGCTGAGTGGTGAGACTTACCCAGGCAGCAGTAGTGATGACCAGGTACTTGTAGTGACCTCCTGGAGTGGACTGGCAGGGTTTTCCATCCATTCACTCATTTATTCATTAGTTCCTTCCCTTCCTCCCTCGCTCTCCATGAGCCAAGCTCTGTGTTAGGTGCTGGGAGGCCAGGCAGTTCCTGCCTTCAGGAACTAAGCACAAACAGCTAAGCATGTGTGATAGCCGGGGAGGCACGGCAGGGGGACTGAGCCGGAGCTTGGGGAAGCAAACTGTAACCTGAGGCTCCAGAGAGGAGTGGGAGTTGGGAGCTGGCTTGCCAAGAGTGTGTGGGAGGGAATTCTAGGCAGTGTGGGTGGGGGCTGGAGACAGGAGATCTGCAGGGATGGTGCCCCTGGGAGGCAGGGAAGGAGGGAAAGGGACAGGAGAGTTTAGGAGGTGGCAGTGACAGACCCTGGTGATTAATGAGATGGGGTTAGGAGTAGGTGGTGGAGGAGAAGACACAGTTGGGGCCACCAGTGGATGGTGGTGCTATTGGCCACGCTGGGAGCCCTGGGGGAGGTGACGGTTGGAGGACCGCAGAACATGCAAGCCGAGATGGCTGTAGGGAGCTCATGGAAGAGGTGTGAACGGGACAGGGTGGGGCCTCGCCAGGCTGTGTCACAGCGGGGGAGGAGGTGGGTGAGTACACCGTAGCATGGGGACAGGGGAGGCCTGGGCAGAACCAGGGTGCAGGGGTGGGAAGAGAAGCAGGAGGCTCGGCCGGGAGGGCAAGGGAAGTGGGGGTCAGCAGGGAGAGTAAGTGGCCTCCTGGACTGGTTGGTCAGGACAGTGAAGGCAGAGGCAGGGACGTTCCTCCCTACTGCTCTGCCCAAAACACTACGAGGAATGCTCCTGGCGCCGTGGGTTCCTCATTTGTTTCTCCAGTGTCCGTATGAGGTAGGCACTTGTCGTCCCCCTATTTTTGAAACAGAGCGGGGGAAATGAGGCTTAAAGAGGTCCAAACTGCCAAATGGCACCTGGCACCAGCCCATGTGCCCAGCAGCTGTCCTGTGACACCCGGGACTGCTGGAATGTGGGAAGCAGCTGGAGCTCAGAAGGGAAACTCTAAGATCTGACCCCGGCCATAGTCAATGAACTTTGTTCCTTCTTAAGTTTTCACATTTCCCAAGGGAATTCCATAGAATTGTAGGATGCTCTGACAGTCTATTAGCCAGCTCAGGCTGCCATAACAAAATACAACTGACTGTGTGGCTTAAACAACAGAAATTTACTTTTTCATAGTTCTGGATACTGGAAGTCTAAGATCAAGGTGCCAGCAGAGCTGGCTTCTCTGGAGACCTCTGTCCAGCCTTCTTGGCTGTGTCCTCACATGACCCTTTCTGTGCACTCTCTGGGGGAGAGCAAACTTCCTGGTGTCTGTTCCTCTTCCCATAATGATGCCAACCCTACTGGATGAGGGCCCCATTTTTCTGACCTCATTTAACCTTGATAATCTCTTTGAAGACTCTGTCTCCAAATACAGTCAGTCTCCTTGGGGGTAAGGGCTTCAACACTTGCAATTCAGTTCCTATCATAGGGTAATCTTAAACCACTACAAAGAATCTGAATTGTGCCCCCACAAATGGGCCTGAAAAATGCCTGACTCTTTCGTGGTACAGGTTAAATATCTCTTATCCAAAATACTTGGAACCAGAAATCTTTCAGATTTTGGAAATTTCAGGTTTTGGAATATTTGCCTTACCCTTGAGCATCCCTCGTTTCAAAATCTGAAATACTCCAATGTGGTCATTTCCTTTGGGTACCATGTTGGTGCTCAACACAGTTTTGGATTTAGGAGCAGGTTGGACTTTGGATTTTCGGAGTAGAAATGCTCAGCCTTCATACACTTGTCACCTAGAATAGTGTCAAGTGTATTTTAGGTGTTTAATAAGTGTTTGTTGAAGAAGGAAAGATTCATCTGAATACTGTTTAGCATACTAAAAGTGTTCCGGAAAGAAAGCTTTTCTTTCTTTTTTTTTTTTCTACTTTTCATGTGAAAAGAACATTCAGTTGATCAGGGTCTCCCATTCCCTGTACATTTTGATTATTTAAAACATGGTTTAAAAGAACTTTGATTAAGGGTAGACTATGCCCTTTCGAACATGCAGCACATTGTGTGATGTGTAAAATATGTATATGTTTTTGTGATACTGAAGAGAAGTCTCTTTGATCAATATATATATATTTTTCCTTCACTTACACTGAAGAGCCATTTCACATCTGACTTTTCATTTTGGAGATTGGCTACGTCAATTCTTGTTATGTTTCAGAGTAATGAATTTTAAAGGCAGTGAAGGGTGATACAGGATGAAGGGATGAATTTAAAGTCCTGTTAACTCTGATCCCGTGTAGACAGTCTCAACTAAGTCAATATTTAAAGATGATGAGAGACTTGCCTGACAGGAAACCAGTGCCTTGGGATTTAAAAGCAACTCTTCTTCCAGAAAGTTCAAAATGCTGACATGTGGTTCAGGCTTCTTTTTCAATATGCTAAAACTGTTAATAAAAAAAATGTATATAGTTTTCCTTAGCTGAACTGATCTTGAATACTTTTCTCCCTTTATACAGGTTGTTCATGGAGAGTAAATTGGTATGATAATAACAGCATTCATTTAAGAAGCATTTACTATGGGTCAGACTGTTGTACTAAGTGCTTTCTTTATCTTAGGGACCAGAGGGCTTATGGAGGTGCTAAACCATTACTGGGCCCAGATGATTTTATGCAACCCTCATTCTAAGTAAAATGCTACATTGGATTTTTTCCTCTTTCTGTATAACAAAGGCCATCAAGCATGAATTATTTGATAGTTAGCAGATGTCCCCTCTTCTGATGGGATTGGGATCCAGGCTGTCCTTGTCCTCCTCTCTCCTGTGTTGGGAAGGGTAGCGTCCCCTTCGGTGCAGGGCAGACTCTTCCTCCTATGCCTTTCCTTTGTAGGTTTCCTGTCTTCCCACCTCTCCTGGGTCTCGTTTTCTCCACCCCAATAGCTGCTCTAGTGGTATTTTGGCCTTAGGGGATTTCCTTTTCTTTCTTATGAGTTTAGCTATTTATTTTAAAAAGTTGGTTTGCTGATGTTATCTGTCATTATTGGTAGGCCACATTTTCCTTCCTTCCTTCCTTCCTTCCTTCCTTCCTTCCTTCCTTCCTTCCTTCCTTCCTTCCTTCCTTTCTTTTTGTGGGGAAGAGGAAGGATGTAGTTGCCATACTATGAGAAATGTTCTTTCTTTCTTTCTTTTTTCTTTTTTTTTTTTTTTTTTTGCAGTTTTTGGCTGGGGCCGGATTTGAACCCACCACCTCCAGTATATGGGGCCAGCACCCTACTCACTGAGCCTCAGGCGCCACCTGAGAGAAATGTTATTTCTTAATGAAAGAAGTTGATGAATAATCTCTTTCAAATGTCGCATCTTGGAGGTTTGCGGTTTTCGCTACTAGTTTTCCACCATTACAAGACTTGCTACTTATCTTGCTGGAAATATGGGTTCCTTTGTAAAATTTTGGAAGGCTTTGCAACTTGAATCTGTTGATGTGCTAGGGACTTAGTTTTACTGATATTTCACAGAAAAGTATTTTTCTTGATGTGCTCAGGATGACGTCCAGGCTTGGATAGTCCCCTGACACTCCCTACCTCCCTGAGCATGCCCGCACACAGAAATACACACACAGACACACACACACACACACACACACACACACACACACACGCGTGCGGGACCAGATGTATGGTGTTAACTCCTGTTGTCTAGAACAGGCTAACCTTACTTACTTTACTGCCATTTGACAGTAGATTTAATTTCACCCTTTAAGGGTCTCCTGACTAAAGTTGATTTTCTAGCTGGTGACCCATCGTGCTCTGGGCCTGACCCAGGTAGAATCAGGGTTGTGTCTGTTTTGCCTGCAGATCTCCATTAGCTGTCAAATTAAATTAGATGCCTCCCTTTGGCGATCACTGATTAAACTTTTCCTTAATTTTCTATTCATTATTTTCCCTCATTTCAGTTATAGATGAAGGTGATTAAACGGTTTTGTGTAATCAAGAGTGGCATTCCATTTTCAATGTTGCCAGTGCAGGGCTTGTCAGTTTGGGGTGAATAAAAACAAGCTGGTGTTTGAAAGTGGAGGGGGAGTTTCACAGGCAGCCTCCTCCCAGGTGAAGCAGCTTCAGGTCCAGGGTTTGCCTGGTGGACTCTCAACCAGCAGAACTTGAGAACTGAGATACCAAACAATGGTGGGGCACACGCCTGTGCTATGATTGCCACAGTGGGGTGGCTTAAAGCAACAAAAAATTATTCTCTCATAGTCTGGGGGCTGGAAGCTCAAAATCAATTTCATGGTGCCAAAATCAAGGTGTCAGCAGGACTGAGCTCCCTCCAGAGACCCAGTGAGGGGGGCCTGGACTTTGCATTCTCCAGCTTCTGGTCACTGCCGGCGTCCCCAGGCTTGTGGCCATGACCGTCTCTGTGTCCATCTTCATGTTGTCTTGTCCTCTGTGTGTCTGTCTGTCTTACCTCCTTCCTTTAAAGACACTTGTGATGATGTTTAGGGCTCACCCAGTTAATCCGGGACAATCTCTCCATCTCAGGGAGACTTTTTTCTTTGTGTGGCCATTATGTCTGCAGACACCCTTTCCCCAAATTAGATAACATTACTCACGTTCCTGAGCTTGGGATGTGAAGCTACCTTGGGGGGGGAGGGGAATTTGGGGGCTACCACACCAAACCTGCCTCATGGAAGGCCTCCAAGATCATCCAAGGCCAGAGCTGGCCTGAGTGGTGTTAGGGTGAGAGGCTGAAGGGGTTTCCCCTGCTGTGTCCCCAGTGGATCACTTCACTGGCTTGTCCCTTCACCTTTGAGCAAGGAAGGAGGATGGGCTGGAAGAAGAGCAAGGACAGAAAAAAGCTGGGAGATGTGTTTGGAAATACTGCATTTGCTCAGAAGTGTGAATTGCAGGCAGGGCCACCAGAGAAGGTCCTGTGTGCACACCTGAGCCCAGCGTGTTGGAAGTGAGCACTGGATGTGACACTCATACTGCTATGACAGTGATGGTCCCGCCTCAATGAAGGGCCACTTAGATCCTCCTTTCTGTCCAGGGGGGCCTGCATTGTGGACATTTGCTAGTTGATTACTTGAGCTTCCTGGGGTCCTACTTTGACAAAGAGGTTGGAGGGACAAAAACCTGGGGTGGCTCTTTCAACCTTGGGGATGGATCTTGGAGGAGCTGGTGTTGACTCTGCTCCCTGTGGGTCACGAGGGGAGGAGGTGGGTGGGGCAGGGAGAGTGAGGAGAGAGGGAGGCTACAGGAAAAAGGTGGTGTCATTCATAGCCACCAAGGAAGTACTCACCATGCTTGGAAATATATTCCAGAGGGGAAACAGGTAACTTGGCAGTTTTGGGGGCCAGAAGTCTGAAATCAAGACATTGGCAGGGCTGGCCTCTCTCCAGAGCCTCTAGGGGAGGATCCTTCCTGGCCTCTTCCAGCCACCTGTGGCTGCCACCATTCCTTGGCTTGTGGCCCCATCACTCCAGTCTCTGCTTCCTTCTTCCCACGGCCATCCTCCCTGTTCATTTGTGCGAAACCTCTCTCTGCCTCTGTTTTATAAGGACATTTGTGAGGACATTTAGGGCCCACCTACATAAGCTAGGTTAACGCCACTTCAAAATTCCTCACTTAATCACATCTGCAAAGACACTTTTTCCAAATAAAGTCACAAATACGTGTCCCAGAGATTAAGACTTAACATCTTTGGGTGGCCATTATTTAACCTCATATAGAAAGTTAAGGAGCTAAAAATTATCCTAACAATAGCCGTATGCTCCTAAAGAAAGGGCAGATCGTATTACTACTGGGCTTGTACACTGTTGTTTATTCACAGCACTTGTAAGAATTTCATTGCTAAAGGGAGTAATTTTTTAAACATTGCAACACAGGGTCAAGCACAGACAATAACTAATTGAACTTTTCTGCATCCCTCTGTCTCCCCACCTCCCCAAGAGGATGGATGCAGATATATATGTGTACGTGTGTGTACATGTACGTACATATACACACAATTTAAGAAAGGAAAAACCTGCACTGAAATTGTAATACTCAAATCACATTTGACTTCTGCATTCACAAGAGATTCAAGACACAATATCTAAGATAACAAATGTTATTGGTATATATTAAGTATTATGGTTTTAGTAGTTTTTTTCTGAAAACATGAATATATTTTTTTGGTACTCTATATGTATGTGTAGATATATTTTGGTCAGGAATGAGTACAGTTTATAAAGCTGTTACTTTAGCATCTCTGGTAGTAGTTGGGGGCCAAACACAGCGGGAATGCCACTTAGACGTCTGTGGCTGAGAGTGTGGCCCCAACTGCCAGGTGGGTGTGGGCAGAGGCTCTGCCTGTTCAGGTCTTGGTTGTTTGTCTGTCTCTTCCTTACTCCTGTCTTTGGATTAAGAGCCTGAATGTCTCTCTTGCAATGAGAGTCGTTTCTCCAGAAGAGATAGGAGTAGAAGCTGTGAACAGCCATTTTTGCTTTGAGGATTCCATCAGTCACTTATTGCACTGTCTATGAAGGACGGTGTGCTGCAGACTCCCTGACTCCCTGAGGTCAGCAGTGGGTGGCTCTGCTTCCTGCACAGATGCCACGTGTGCAGGGACGTAGGAGGGAAGGAGGGTTTAGGGGAATCTCTCCAGGAGGGAGGGATGGGGGGCTTTAGTGGTGAAAGGGGGTGGCAGGAGTACCTGGAGAGTGGTGAAATGGGTTTTGGGGGAGCAGAGACACCTGCCCCGGAGGGAGCCTGGTGTCGGGACTGATGGAGGTGGGGCTGACAGAGGTGCCCAGGTGCTGCTATGGGCAGCAGGGATCCCTGACAAGCTTCCATGAGTTTATTTATTAGTTTTTTAAATTTAAAGTCTGCCTTTGATTTGGACTCCCTCCCCTTTTTTGTTTTCAAAAAAAATTTTTTTTTTTAAATACTTTTCCAGCTTTTTGAGGTTGAATTGATAGATATATCACATGTGCTCACCGTGTCTGGTGTGATGTTGTGACATGTGTACATTGTGAAATAGTTACCACAGGTGCGCTCAAGAACACATCTGTCACCTCACGGGGTTATTGCTTTCATGTGTGTGGTGGGGACATTAAAAAGATTGTGTAACCACTTTCAATTGTACAATACATTATTATGACCTGTGGTCAACCATGCGGCACATGGCGTCTCAGACTTTTTTTAGTCAAGACCTGTGTCCACAAAATAACGTTTGAGCCTCTGACTGAAAACATGTTTACCGGTATTTATTTACTAATCTACTGTCATTTATTGATCTATATATTTGTACCTCTGGATATCACATGTTGCATATGATGTATGTCAAGTGCACTGTCAGACAGGTCAAAGCTATAATTACAAAAAAAGGAAAGAAATAGAAACGGAAGGTCCACCGTCTTCATCCTGCACCCCATGACTCCATAGCGACCTCGGGATGCTCGCATCGCAGAGACCTCTCTGGGCAGTGGGGGGCAAGGTTTGCAATGAACCAGGCAGGCATCAGGGTAGGGGAGGAGAGAAGGAATTGGTATCGTGTCAGTGGCTGGTTGTGTAGGGAAGGGAGTGAAAGATGGAAACAGTGGTGTATCATAGAGCTTCGTGAGAAAGACGGCTCTCCTCAGAGGAAAGGGGGCATTTGGGGACAGATGCAGATTTGGGTAGGAAAGACAGTGTTCTCTTCTCTTCCATGTCTTCATCCTTCCCTCCCATGCTACCTTCCAGGACACGTTGGCTGTGGGGGAAACAACCCCAGAGGAGCTTCCTGTGGGTAGCTGAGATGAGCCCCTGCAGCTGGGTCCTGACAACACAGCCAGGAGCTCATCTGGGAGGAGAGGCAGACGCTAGAGGCAGAGACCTTGGTGCCTGAGCACCTGGGCAGTGTGGACAAAGTGCAGAGAAAGGCCAGGGGTGCTGCATCCTTGGGCAGTGCAGCCCCTTCTTCGTTCCTCACCACAACTTAGAACTAAGATGGGGGTACGGATTTAGCTGTTTCAGAAGCCGGGGCGTGCGTGAGTGAGGACCCAGATCTGAAAGAGATGATGGTGAGCCCTGAGAGGGATAGCGTGAGCCCTTGGCTGGAGAAGAAATTGGTATCTCATCCACCCACCTTATCCCGTAGAGAAATAAGTTCGACATTAACATGGAGTCCTCCAGACCACCACTCAAGGTGGCTTAAGTCTGTTCCATTCTCTTTTTTAATAATTGAGTCTTTTGATTTTTTCCGGGTATTATATATATATTTTTTCCTTCCCCTCCAGATGTTATTTTAGATAAGGTGTTTCTCCTGTTGCAGAGGAGTCGCTGTGTGTTCCTAGGGTGCCTGCGGGTAGCCAAGGAAAAACCTTTGCCTGCAATGTCTGATAACAGGCACGTCCTTGGTTTTTCCTTTAGGTGGCCATAAAAGTCATTGATAAGAAGAGAGCCAAAAAGGACACCTATGTCACCAAAAACCTGCGACGAGAGGGCCAGATCCAGCAGATGATCCGCCACCCCAACATCACGCAGCTCCTTGATATCTTAGAGACGGAAAACAGCTACTACCTGGTCATGGAGCTTTGCCCGGGGGGCAACCTGATGCACAAGATATATGAGAAGAAGCGGCTGGAGGAGGCCGAGGCTCGCAGATACATCAGGCAGCTCATCTCTGCAGTGGAGCACCTGCACCGGGCCGGGGTGGTCCACAGGTAGGGGCCACACCACACGGATGAGAGCTGCCCTGCCTGGGGTGAGCGGCGCTGTGCTTCAGCCCGCTCCAAGCAAGGCTGAGTAGTTGCAGCCTGTTACGTCATTCTTCTACATTTTCATTCCATGGAATTGTTTTCTGAGTTGGGGGAGGTGGGGGAGATGTTAAAAGAATGATGTCAATAGCCAGAGTGACAGGGCTTGTGTCCTAGCTTTCTCTCAGCTTTGCTAGTTTTTTTCTTTTTTTCTCTTTTTTTGTTCTGTCACCCCAGGTTGAGTGCCATGGCATCATAGTAGCTCACAGCAACCTCAAACTCTTGAACTCAAGTGATTCTTTTGTCTCAGCCTCCTGAGTAGCTGGGACTACAGGCACCCACCACAATGTCCAGCTAGTTTTTCTATTTTTAATAGAGTTTTTTGCCTTGCTCTTGCTCAGGCTGGTCTCAAACTCCTAAGCCAAGGAATTTACCCACCTTGGCCTCCCAGAGTGCTAGGATTATAGGCATGAGCTACCACACCTAGGCCCTTTGATAGTTTTCTGACCTTGAGCATGTTCCTTACTTTCTGTGAACCTCAGTCTCTTCATCTATAAAATGGGAGTGATAATGATACTTCTTTCTTGGTTGGTGTAGGGTCCGTGAGTTAGGCACCAGGTAAGTGCTGGCTGCTATTCTTCTATTATTTGCAAACCTATGACACTAGTGGCTCAGATATCCGAAAGAAGCAGTGTCAAGATGGCATAAGACTATTTTTCACTCAATGCTAGGGATGATGCTTTCAATGTACTTGTTTTACATGTGGTAGCTGCTGCCCAAGAGCTTTTAATTCACTTGAATTGAATCACCATTCAAATGGTGAACTCGCCCTTGAACTCAATGGGGTGTCCCCCATAAGCCAAATAAATCTGGCAAATAATTATGAAGATCAAGCTTGTTTTTATCAGCCTGTTCCCTCTTAAGAAGAGGCTTCACAAAGAAAGTAGCAATGCTGCCCTTGATGGTCGGTGTCTAGTTTTAATACTGTGTAAAAAAAATAAAAGTGCCAGGTGGCGCCTGTGGCTAAAAGGAGTAGGGCGCCAGCCCCATATGCCAGAGGTGGCAGGTTCAAACCCAGCCCTGGCCAAAACTGCAATAAATAAATAAATAAATAAATAAAAGTGCCCTCTTTTTTCCTCCTAAGAGTGTTGACTTTACCAGTAAATATATGGTTCTTCCTTCATAGAATCATAATCAATTGTTATTCTAGGTAGTTGAGAAAATTAAATACCATTTTTATTTTAATTTTTTAAGTCATTTTTAGTTAAATCATAACTGTGTACATTGATGCATTTATGGGGTTCAGAGTACTGCTTCGATATACAATGTGTAATGCTTACATTGAACTAAGTAACACATCCATCACAATTATACTCATCTCTTAATAGTTTTGAAATGTATCATTGCATCATGCACATTAGGTGAGTTTCCCCCCAAATTCCCTCCCTCCTCCCATGTCCCCCTTCCCCTCCTCTCTCTCTTCTTCCCTTCTACTTTGTGCCTGTAGTTATGTTTTGCCATTCATATGAGTGTATAGGTGATTATATATTGATTTCATAGTGGTATTGAGTATATTGGATATTTTTTTCCATTTTTAAAGATACTTTACTAAGAAGAATATGTTCCAGCTCCATCCAGGTAAACATAAAAGATGTGAAGTCACTATCTTTTTTTATGGCTGCATAATATTCCATGGTGTACATATACCACAATTTGTTAATCCCTTCATGGTAAATACCATTTTTAATTCTCATTTTAAAATGGAAAATCAAGCCATACAATATGTGTGTGTATATGTATATAGACATATATGCACACATATGTTAAAACACTTTTTGTTGATATACAATTCAAAAACTATAAAATTAACGTTTAAATGTGTATAATCCAGTGGTTTTTAGTATTTTTACAGAGTTGGACAATCATCATTACTATTTAATTTTGAAATATTTTTATTACCCCTCAAAAGTAACCCTGTTCCCATTAGCAGTCACTCCTCATCCCCTCCCCCTGCCCCCCCACCTGCTCACATATGTACGTTCTGTCTCACATATGTACTTTCTGTCTCTTTCTCCATGGATTTGCCTATTCTGTACATTTTATATAAATGGAATCCTACAAAATAAAGTTTTTTTGTGATTGGCTTCTTTGACTTAGCATAATGTCTTTCAGATTTGTCCATGTTATAGCATATATCTGAACCGCCTTCCTTTTTTATGGCCAAGTAATATTCCATTGTATGGCTACACCACAGTTTGTCCACTCATCAGTTGATGGACGTTCAGGTTGCTTCCACATTTGGGCTATTAGGAAAACTGCTGCTGTGAGCGTTTGTCTGAGAGCGTTTATGTGACTTAATGTTCTTACGGCTCTCCAAGAACTCCTCTCTGGGAAGTGGAATTGCTGGGGTATATGGTAACTCTCAGTTTAAAATGTTTGAGGAGCACATATTTTTTAAAAATGCAATATTTAATGATAATCTAATTTTATCTGGTGGAAACCCATTCATTTTCTGGTCAGCAAAGAAAGCAGCTCCAGCCTTTTACTTAGAACTCTGAGACTTTCCAGGTGGAGAGAATCGTCTCCTTACTGATAAAAACTGCACTGTGGAGTGCTGTGCCCTGTGGTGTCTAAACCCAGGGGCACGGCCGGGCAGCCCGTTTCCCGGGGGTGTCCCAGAGCCAGCTGTTGTCAGCCACCATTCAGGCCTGTCATTCCTCCTCACGAGGTGAGAGCACCTCTTCATGTCTATTTTGTTAGTCACACATGTTGTCATGAGATCACACTTCATTATAACTCTGTGGATTTAGCTCAGCGGAGAAGAGAACATTCAGAAATTTTAAGTGAATAACACTATTTTTGGCTCTTTCCAGCAATACTCTTGAGTAGTCGAAAGTGTCATAGCTCTGCTGTTATTAGGAAAATGATGCCTATAAGTGTGCATGGCTCTTTGTTAAGATGATGGAGGCAGAAACCTCATGATGAATCAGCTTGGGTTGCCGAGTCCACAGGCCGCAGCAGAAAAGAGAATCAGGGAACTGCAAGTGGCAGAGCTTTCTGTGGGACTCAGGGTATTTTTCCAAGGGTGTCATGTTGTCAAAGGATGAGGAGCACCCAGCTTCTCAGGATTTCGAGGACAACAAAGGAAAATCAAGTGAAAGCTGTGCATTGCACACTAGCCTCTCTTGCAGGAAATTCTCAGCAACCCTTTTAAAGTAATTTTAACAAAATCCAATCCCTGTCGACACAATTACTGTCAGGATGTCAAAAGGAATGAATTTAATAATGTTTTGATAGCAAAGGCAGTATACTTTTTCTTTCTCTGATCTCCAACTTTCTACTTTTTCCTCACTATCTTGGAAATATGGTCATAATCCAATAATGGTGAGGGCTCTGATTTTTCCTTTTTTTAATATTTTAAATTTTTCTTTTTTTGAGACAGAGTCTTAAGCGGCTGCCCTTGGGTAGAGTGCCATGGCATCATGAGGGTTCTCGGCAACCTCCAACTCCTGGGTTCAAGCGATCTTCCTGCTTTAGTTTTTCTATTTTTAGGAGAGACAGGGTCTCACTCTTGCTCAGGCTGGTCTCGAATTTGTGAGCTTAAGAAATCCACCCACCTCAGCCTCCCAGAGAGCTGGTATTACAGGCATGAGCTTCTGATCTTCTAAAGACTGGAAAGACAGGTATCTTTGAAGAGGATTACTTCCCTTTTGTCTCTAAGAAATCATGACCATCACAAGGATATAGGTGATTAGGGGTTGAGAAATCACACATTAAGAGGTTTCTTTAGAGCGTACTCATGGGTGGCTTTAACAGAAAGTTAAAAGTCTTGACTTTCACAGATTCTATACCACGAATTTTTGACATTCACAATTTGGTTGACTACTGGTGTGCTCTGTTCTGTAGTCCTTGCCAGGGGTGAGGAATTTTCTCCTTATGCTACAAAGGTAGAATACATTTCATAAATTATTTTGAGGTTAGGTTTTTTTCAAGTGAATAAGAGAGTATAGTATTTCAGGGAAATTTCTGAGCAAATACATTGGATTGTCCAAAAGGATTGAGGATGAATTTTTGTGGCTACATGTATAATAATTTAAAGGGCTTTACATTTTGTGTGTTAGGAGATGCTTTAAAAATGTGGTTCCCAATAGGGTGGTTATGTCATAACTTAAGGCTAGTAGCATTCTCATTTCTTGTGGTGTTAAATCTATGTATTTAATTACCTACCAGCACTATTTAAATGTCATTTAAAAGAAGCAAATCTTTAAAAATTATGTAAATATTACAAGTATAATTTTAATAAAAAGGTAAGTAAACCTGTATAATGAAGACTCCCTTAAGCCAGCAGAGAACTCCTAATGAAATTGGACTTACCGTAGCCTCTGTGTCTTTTGCTATAATAGGGCTATTGTTAATTTTTTACAAAGGTAGAGTATGGTCTGATTTCTTCATTATTCCATCTGAGAATTACCTGAGATTATTTCCCACCCCCCAAATGTGCTGACCCCACGGGACACCAAAATCTGATGGTGTGCTGATTGTATATAGAGGGTGGACTCTTAACACAAATCAACAAGAACACCGATTCTGCTGAGAGGCTAATTGGAGATTCATTTTTCATTCAAAATAACAAAGTCCAATTAAACTGTACAGACAAAACATTGCAGGGTAATACAATACCACCGTCCCCAACAGGAAGAGACAAGCCTGGGGAGGAGGCTGCAAGAGTAGGAGAAAAAGACACAAGATCAAAGAGCTGTGAGCCGGCTGGGGTGTGCGGCTGCAGGGCCCTGACCTTCCCGTCATCAGTACTGGAAGGGGCCCTGCCACCCAAGAGCGATGCAGTGTAGGAGAGGAGGCCCTTCTTTGTTCTCTTGGGCCTAATAAGAAACAAGCACCACCTGTGCTGGCTGGGGATTCAGAAATTCTTTTAACTTCCAGGTTTTCTTGGAGAGGTGAGGGAGGGGAAAGCAGATGAGAGAGGAATGATTTCTGCTTACCTCCAGGAGCTGCCCTGAGGGCCTTCTGCTGAGAGCAAGCACATACCTGGACCTGGCAGGTCATAGCAAAAGTTTTTATGTTTAATTGGGTTTGAAAAGATAAGGGCCAGGCATGATGGCTCACATGGTCCTAGCATTTGGGGAGTCTGGGGCTAGAGGATTGCTTGAGGCCAGGAGTTAAGTGCAGCCTGGGCAACATAGTGAGACCCTTTCTCTACAGAAAATAAAGATAGTTGGGTGTGGTGGCACATAGCTGTAGTCCTAGGTACTTGGGAAGCTGAGGCAGGAGGATCCCTTGAGCCTACAAGTTCAAGGCTATAGCGAGTTATGATCAGGCCACTGTACTCCAGCCTGGCTATCTTTTAAAAAAATGGGTTTGGAAATGTGATATTTTCCAAAGCTCTAGCTAGTTTAGCAACTTTGTGGGTTGGGATGTGCAGTGGTCAGTAGCACTGTCTCTAACGCCGGACCGATGGCTGGCCTCTGTGTGCTGCGCTCTCACTTCAGGGCAACACTGGGCAAGTGACTCAGGTTTCCGTGTCTCTCTTTCCCCATCAACACGACAGGGATAATGGATTGTGTGCATCCCGTGGTGGTTGTGAGGATGAGGTAAGCCAACCCATGTAAAGTGCTGACAGTCGAGGCATTGCCTCAGGATGGAGCACGTGTTCCCTGTAATCACTGCTCGTTTTACACTCGGGAAGCTGAGGCTCAGAGTTCAGAGTGCTCAGGATCCCACTGCCGCTCTTTCTCTGCTGGCACCTTCCTTGCTCTCTTTTCCTGGCTGGATCCTACTCATCCTTCAGGCTCCAGCTCCAAGCCCACCTTCTCCAAGATGCCCTCCAGGCTGCACCTGCTGCTTTGCTCCCCAAACACGCACAAGTATTCGGTACAGGCCCAAGCTCAGTCCAGTGCCCAGCCCAATAGGCACACAGTAAGACTTTGTTGAATGGACGAAGGGAAATGGAATGAACACCACTAGTGTCGTAGTGTGCATGGGGAGGGAAGCTTTTTGGTAGCAAGTCACATGTTTCTTGACTATTCCATATCTTCCCTGGAAGTTCAGGGGAGTTTCTTCACTGACTTGGTGCCAATTTGCTTATTTTTTGGGTCACAATTTGTAGAGTGGTATCTTCTTTCTAGTGAATAGCTCTTTCATTTTTATTTAATTAATTGATTGATTGATTGATTGATTGATTTTTTGAGACAGAGTCTCAAGCTTTCACCCTGGGTAGAGTGCATCACAGCTCACAGCAACTTCCAACTCTTGGGCTTAAGCGATTCTCTTGCCTCAGCCTCCTAAGTAGCTGGGATTACAGGTGCCCCAAAGCCCGGCTATTTTTTGGTTGTAGTTGTCACTGTTATTTATTGGTGGGCCCAGGCTGGATTCGAACCCACCAGCTCCAGTGTGTGTGGCTGACATCTTAGCTGCTTGAGCTACAGGTGCTGAGGGTCTTCCATGTTTATTAACAGAATTCGTTTCTAGAATGTTACAGGAACTCAATAATGGTTTCATTATGGATACATAAATCAGGTACATGCTTAATACATTATTCTTATGTTTTATCAAAATGTCCATATTGCAAGTAAATCAAAGATATGCAGATCATTTTATTTTTTAATACAGTGCTTCTGAGGATAAGCCTAATCAAAAACTTTTGTTTCTTGCCAAAGCCTGTTGCCTCGGGAGTTAGGAGCTTGGGGAGTTTTAGACGTTTTATTCTTAGCTTATTATTAAAATCCATCTGTGGCCATCACCGCAGGCAGAACTTTCTCCCCAGACTGAATCCTGTCTGAGTTTGGTCTAGGCCTCCCTGGGTTGCGTCGCTCCTGGCCTTACACTTGGAGGTCCAGGTCCCCAGTACTGTTTGCGATGGCCAGATTAATTGCCCCCTTCCAGTCTTCTGTGTAGTCTTTCCTCTTGACCTTGCCTTTAGGTTGACTTTATTGCTTTGGCTCCAACCTCTCACCTCATAACCATCATACTTTGCATCTCATAGGAGTGGCCCTTAAAGGACTTAGGATACCTGTCTCATTTTCTTCTGTCTGTGGCCCTGCTGGGGACCCCTGTTCCCAGGAAGAATCAGAAGCTCAGAGAGTTAAAATAATCTGCCTAGGTCTAGTCAGTGGGTCAGTTGGAGAGAGGCGGCTGCCAAGGCCTTCATGTCTTCACTCAGCTCCTTCTTTCTCCTGCTTGAATTTTCAGTTCTTCACTTTCATCTTTGGTCTCGGCCCTGAGTGGCTGCCACAGGCTCTCTGCTGTGTTCCTGCCCTTGGCCTAGGCCTCCTAGCTGGATGTGGCCTGCTCAGGCCCTGGGAGAAACTCAGCCTTCACTGCCATTGTACTATTCTGCATGTGTGTGTTGCATGCATGTGTGTGTGTGTGCTACCACACACACATGCATATGACCACACACTGATAGGTAGGCTCACACTTAATGCATGTGCAACACATGCACATAATTACCCATGCATACACTCACAGTCATACACATGTGGCTGTGTGCATGCAGGTGCCCACACACGTGCACACCCATGCTCCCCCCCACATGCGTGGATGGCTGGGTCCTGGATGTTTGTTATAGCAACAGGCCTCCTCCCCCACCCCCGACAGTTCTCCCTTGCACCATCATCAGTCTGGGAGGACGGTGACTGAGTTCATTGTGGCCAGTCTTGGAACCTTTGAAGTGATCATCTTTAAAGAAACACGGGGAGAGTTTTGGGGGGGGTGGCTTGTGGGGAACCTTTGTTAATGATGGCCTGTTCGCTCTTGTTCTTTTGAAAGAACCTCAATTAGGTAATACCTGGAGGGTGTTTTGGGGGCTCAGAAAACAGTACCCCAGAATAAAGGCCTCAGAAGCAAAAGTTTTTCCCTGATCTTGCCCTGTTCTGCTGTCTCAGGGTCCTGTTCTTCCCCAAGCTAGCCTAGTTTAGTCTCAAAAACTAGAACCCCTCTTTCCCAAGGTGGGTTTTAGAAACCAGAATCCCTTTTCTTGAAAGCCAGCTCTAAAATCTATATAAAAACTGGTCCCAAAAAATTATCTGACTACCTTGACTGTAGGTCATAGGTCCACCTGCAAGAGAGGGGTCTGCCCCACACTCGGAAGGAAGGAATGGGAAGTGCTCCCCAAGAGGCCAAGAGGAATCCTGACAGGCCTTGGGGGGTTCTCCCCACTCAGTCTGTTAACGTTAGGTCGTGCCCTTTTTGTCTGATCACGTTTCTACTTGCTGTCCGTGCTTTACTGAACCTAAGCGTAAAAATGGACAATTCCCCCATGTTTGTGCTTTCACTCTGGAGGCTCCATGTAGACATGTTTAATAAGTCTGTCTGCCTATACTCCTGTCATCAGCCTGCCTCACGTGATTTTTCAGCAAACGTCAACCCTGGCCTCTGCAGGGTGAGGAGTCTTCTTGTAGGTCCTCTCTAGATCTCTGGACAAACACTCCCTCCACATATACATACACACACACACACACACACACACACACACACACCCCTCCCCACATGAAGTCTGGGGAGGGCTGTGAGGACGAGTGCAACTGGGCATTTCTCTCTGAGCTGCCAGTTAGCAAACAAGGTCCAAAAGCTGCCTGCACCTGTGCCCACCGTCTCTTACAGCCTCTTCCCTGTTGGGTCCCCTCCTCATGCTCCCCCAAAGGCTGTTCCAGTGGCATCTCTTGGTTGGGGCACTCATTTACTCTTTTTATTCCCAAGACATTCTGTGCCCTCACCCAGCACTGCCCTAGCCAACCCATCTTCCAGCATAGGTTATGCCCCATTCCCGTCCTCTTTGAAGCCCCGAAGGCCAAGAAAAAGCCATTTCCCGACTATCCAGGGGCCATTCTGTTCTGTTTTTTTCTCAGTTATAAGTTAACATTGAACTTCAAACTTAACTCTCCCAAAGAGGAACTGCGTGACCAGAGGGGGACCCTCCCAATTCCCTCTCCCCTCAATGACAGAGTTATTTTTAATCAGGTCAAGGACCCCTGATGTGAGGTTGAGCATCTGCTCCCCCTTTCCTGTTGTCAGGTGCGGACCAGGCTGCTGGTGGTGCCTTCCTTTCCATGGGGCGAATTGCACACTATAAAAGAGCCAAGAGTTTTGGCCTTGGCTAGGGCTAGAGTGAACACCATGCTTTTCTCATGGACCACAGAGGGTTTTCTGATGGAGCCAGTTTTCTGGGAAATAGAGACCTGCCAGCATTTTTTTAAAGGTACACCCTAGAGCTGGATGTGGTGGCAAGTGCCTGTAGTCCCACCTAGTTGGAGGCTGTAGCATTGCTTGAGCCCAGGAGTTCAAGTCTGCAGTGCACTGGCATCGCACCCCTGCACTCCCACCTGGGCCACAGAGCAAGACCCTGTCTCTCTGTTGGAGAGAAATAAATAAAGCTACGCTGTAATAGTCAATCACTAAAACCATGTGAATAAATGTGCCCTTTTCTTATTCAACAAGGTGTCTTCTCAAATTTCTCTTGGGGTCATTTGTGGCCACTTTGGTCATTGTTGAGTAGCTGAGCAGAGGGTCTGAGTGGCCCTCTGTGCTGAATGGACTCAGGTAATTAACTTCAGGTGCAGAGAACCGCCTGAGAAGGCACTCAGTTGTCATCACGGCATTGGTAGTACCGATCGCATAGGAAGGGGAAACATCCAAAAGCTCCTTTAAAAAACTTCATCCTTTTTTATTTTTATTTTTTAGAGCAGTTTCAGGTTCACAGAAGAATTGGGCAGAAACTACAGTGCATTCCCAAATTGTTTGCCCTATTATGGATGGATATCTTGCGTTAGTGTGGCACATTTGTCACCCCTGATGGACCATATGGATACATTGTCATTAACTCAGATCTGTAGTCCAGAGTTGGGTTCCTGCTTGGTTCTGTGCAGTTCTGTGGATGGTGGCAAAATGCGCGATGTCATGTATCCACCACTACAGTGTCCTGAAGAATTCTTTTACCATCCTTTTACCATCTGTGCTCTGCTTGTTCTGTCTTTTTACTGTCTCCACGGTTCTACCTTCTCCAGGATGTCATGTAAGTGGAGTCGTATAGTAGACAGCCTTTTTTAGATGAGTTTTTTTTTTTCACTTAAAACAGTGCATTTGAAGTTCTTCCATGTCCTCTCATGACTTGATAGCTAAGTTCTTCTCACCACTGAATATTCCATTGCTTGGAAATACCACATGTGGCTTATCCATTCACCTGCTGAGGGTTGTCTTGGGTGCTTCCAATTTTGGAAAATTATGAATGAAGCTGCTATAAAGATTCATGTCCACACATTCTCTACTCTCTACTCATTTGGGTAAATCCGTAGGTAAAAGCTGTTTTAAAAAGTGGGACTTTAGGGCGGCGCCTGTGGCTCAAAAGGAGTAGGGTGCTGGCCCCATGTACTGAAGGTGGCGGGTTCAAACCTGTCCCCAGCCAAAAACTGAAAAAACAAAAAAACAAACAAAAAAAGGGACTTCAGAGCCTTGTTTCCTAAAGAGTCAGAAGGAGAATATCCCCCATACACAAACTTCTGGATACACACACTTCTTTGCTTACGAAAGACAAAGCAGGAGGTGGAAAGGAAGAAGCCAAAGAGGCGAACGTGCCTTTCATTTGGTGAGGTCCAGTACCCTGGTCTTCTTCACAGAGACTAAGGCAGCTCACCTTTTCCCTAACTAGGCACGGCACTTTTAGCAGGTTACATTGGTTATCACCGAAATCTTTTAGCAGCCTGGGCAAAAGGGTAATGTAGTATATGGGTCAATAATCCTGGTTAGACAGGTTCGTTCTGTGTATTTTCCTGCAGGTTGGGGGTTGCTTACTATGGAATGCAGTAACTTTGGACTCATTTTATTTTTCTCATTTTACCTAAGACATTTAAAAAATTTTTTTTATTATTAAATCACAGCTGTGTACATTAGTGCAATCAAGGGGTACAATGTGCTGGTTTCATATACAATCTGAAATATTCTCATCAAACTGTTCAACGTAGCCTTCATGGCATTTTCCTAAGACATATTTTTATAATTCCTCTCCAGGTTTGGTGACATTTCTCTGACTTTAAAAGTTTTTTTTCTTGTGCATTTTCTCTTAATTTTAAGTCTTTCATTTCTATCATTCTAATCATTGTGGTTGTCCTATAGGGTTTCATGTCCCCAGAAATACCCAGCTTAGTTTTATTATTCTTAGCAATTACTTTTTTTTTTTTTTTAAACCTTGCCTCTTTAAGCTGTTTTTCTCCACAGTATTTGTTCTGAATCAAGTTTCTCCTTAAATGCCTTAGTGTGTCTTCCATTCTTCTCAAGGAAACAGACTTACTTTCATTTAAAACAAGCTGTGGCATAGCTGGGCATTGTGGCGGGCGCCTGTGGTCCCCGCTACTTGGGAGGCTGAGGCAAGAGAATCACTTATGCCCAAGAGTTTGAGGTTGCTGTGAGCTGCAACGCCATAGCATTCTACTGAGGGTGACTGTAGTGAGATTCTGTCTCAAAAACAAACAAACCAAGCTGTGGCCTTTTGCATTTAAATAATGCCACCACTTTACAATTAGTTTTCATGGAATCACAGTGTTTGGGCTATTGGTGGAATACTATTTTGTATGGGCATGTGTGTTTTTGGAATTATCATATATGGTTGAACAGGAGTCTGGTTTATATTATGTCTGAATTATCTTCAGAAAAGAAGTGCCTTGCTAAGTCTTTGCAGATCTCTCATATGATGGGTACATAATCTCAATGTCAGTATTTTATTTTCAACAACAAAGGACTAGTTGACGAAGACACATTAACCTTGATTTGACTCACTGATGACTTTGGATGCTTAGAGATCACCTGAGGAATTCGGCAGAAAGAGACAAAGACATTTTACGTGGCTTTAATAATAACTTCTGGAGATATGTCCTCAGTTACAACAGTTTGAGAAACAGTTCTCTGAATGGTTAATTTATAGAGACTGTAAACGAGTGCATAGGATTTGGGATACAATTTCCAGCAAGTGCATCACAGACAGATTTAAAAAATGCTCTATCTCCAACATCTGGGCACCTGAAAGATCATCTTACAGTGGAACATTGCGCAGTGATTTGGAAGGTCCCACTGGTTCTGCCTGTGATCTGTTTGAATTAAATTATTTCATGAAATGTGAGCGTATGGAAACAACATTTCTGAAATTAATTATGTAGATGACCTTATATGTGATGGTATAGCTTCATAGATAATTACTATAAAGATGCATTTAATAACTCCATTACATTCTTAATAATTGTATATTTATGTTTTTCAGAAATCTTTTTCTGAGGGGTAAAGTCTTACTGGGAAAATTGGGGAGGGGGGGTGCCACCTTTGGATCATCCTGTATCTGGACACCAGTGATACCTTTAAAAGGAAGATGTAGTTTTAAAATATTTTGTATATTGTTATTTTGTGTATTGTTTTATTTGGATTGAAGTGAAAGTATTAAGTTCTTTTACTCATTTGAGGGTGCATTGGATTGGGAAATACCTGTTTATATTCCCAGTTTTAACACAGGTCTTCCCTCCCAGTGAAGTGTTCAGTCCTAAGTCTGCCAGCTGTCATGACTCTGTTGGACCCTTTGTAGAGCTCACCCTTTCTCTGTATTTGATGCTGTTGTTCTTCTTCGCATCTTGAAATCCTGCCCTTGGTGTTCCTGTGACAATAGCCTCAGGGTTCTTCCTGCCTCCCCAGCCTGCTGTGAACGGTGCTATTCCCCACCAGCCTGTTCATCTCCCCCCAGTTCTATGCCCTCTCCCCAGGCAATGTCATGTCCTTCCAAAGCTTCCATTTCCACCTGTGCTGAGGCTGAACGCTGATATCTTGCCTGCAAGGTTGGCCCACATGACGCTGTTATAGTTATTTTAAATATGAAATCATTGCCAACATGTAAAAATTGAGATCAAATCCAGATTTCTAGCTCCTCTTGGCAAATGAACTGAGCTGGCCGTACCAGGACCGAGCTGTTAAATGGGGCACCGTGGTCTTGTTTGCCACAGACAGTCCTAGCAGCTGCTCCTTTTTGTTCCTGACCTTGAGTGGTCTGTCAGTTGCCATTTTTGTTTTACCATGGTTATGCTCTTTAGTTCTTTACAATAGAGATAAGAGGGAAAAGAATTGCCCATCTTTTTACTGGAAAGTGGGAAAATGAAAGCTAAACCAGTAATGCTATGTTTCAAAACAATGGAAGAGAATATTTTTTTTCTAATGGGAGAGAAGAATATTCTTTTTTTTTTTTTAAGAGTTTTTTTTTTTTTAAATGATGTTCTCAAGCTCCCATTTATTTATTGATTGATTGATTGCAGTTTTTGGCTGGGGCTGGGTTTGAACCCACCACCTCCGGTATATGGTGCTGGCGCCCTACTCCTTTGAGCCACAGGCACTGCCCAAGAGAAGAATATTCTTATAAATATTCAAGGTGTGTTTGAGTTGGCAGGCTACACTTTAAGAGGGCAGAGCTTATCATTGTTGACCTTGGTAGTTTTGACGACCAAATGTATCCTTTTCTTCATGTAAATACTTTTTTCCCCTGAAATTCAGAATGATCTCTTTGGTAATCTAGATTCACTGGTATTTACCAAGTACCTGGAATGTGCCAAGGGACTGGGGTACAGTGGTCAGCGAGGCAGACATGTTCTCTGCCCTCAAGGAGCTTGCAGTGGCTGGCACAGGTACTACAGCATTTCACACTGGACAGGCCTGAGGGTATTTCTCCCTGCACCTCCTCCCGTCACTTGGCTGTCAATGAGTGACATCACCTCTGACCTGATTAGCATGCTTTGTTCCATCTGGAACTTAATTCCTTTTCAGTCCATAAAGTTAACAATTCTCAGGTGTAACAGTAGGCATCAGCATACTGACATCTTTGGAGTCTTTTACTGTGTTCATGATATGATCTGCTTGCTAAATAGATTAGCAATTTGTCATTATGATACTTGGGCTCCAAACATATAGTCCTTAGGACAGATCAATTAAGTCAGCTGTCTACCATTTGTTTTTTTTTTTTTTTTTTTTTTTTTTTTTGTTTTGTTTTTAATTGCATTACAGATGTGTTCCTTACTATACTAGCGTTGCTTACATTGTTGCAAACCCATGGCTGCCCTTGTATTTATTGTGCTGCCTGGGCAGAACCTGTATTTAATG